>JAJIBD010024804.1:0-68745 GCA_021461705.1 Cryptotis parvus
TTTATATATTTTTTTTTTTTTAATTTTTTTATTTTTAAAATTACAAAGATATACAATTAAAAAGTTCATATTTGGGTTTTGGTCAAACAGTGTTGCAGCACCCATCCCGCCACCAGTGCCCATCTCCCACCACCAACGCCCCCGGTTCCCTCCCCCCTCCCCCAGCCCTGCTCCATGGCAGGTTCTTGATTTCTTTCCATTTCTCTCTCTTTCTCTTTTCCTTCCCTCCAGACTATGGATTACAGAACATACATTAAAGGGTTGTCATGTGTATCTTTTTGCCTCTATTTAATGCTCAGTTCTAGGTTGGCATTAGTACCCTCAACAATTGTTAGCACACTGTTCCATTTTCTGTCTTACCTAGCCTCTGAATCCCACACGTTTGTGATAATTTCCACCTTTGACAGGACCCTCCTGATATATGTTTCACTTGACCTTGGATATTGGTATCATAATATGTACCTATATATTTATGTTATGCAGATAAATGCAGTCATTCTGTATTTCTGTCTCTCCTTCTGGCTAATTTCGCTCAACATAATCTTCTCCATGTCCATCCATTTGTAGGCAAATTTTATAACTTCATTTTTCCTAACAGCTGCATAGTATTCCATTGTGTAGATGTACCAAAGCTTTTTATCCAGTCATCGATTTTCGGGCACTCTGGTTGCTTCCAGATTCTGGCTATTGTGAATAATGCTGCTATGAACATAAAAGTAGGGATGGTGTTTCCGCATGCGATTTTTGGCTTCCCAGAGTAGATTCCCAGGAGTGGTATGGCTGGGTCAAATGGGAGTTCAATTTCTAGTCTTTGGAGGAAAGTCCATATTGTTTTCCAGAAAGGCTGTACCAGCCGGCATTCCCACCAACAATGGATGAGTGTCCCCTTTTCCCCACACCCACGCCAGCACTTGTTGTTCTTGTTCTTTTGAATATGTGCCAGTCTCTGTGGTGTAAAGTGGTATCTCATTGTTGTTTTGATTTGCATCTCTCTGATGATTAGTGATGATGAGCATTTTTTCATATGTTTTTTTGGCCATTCGAATTTCTTCCTTGCTGAAGTTTCTGTTCATTTCTTCCTCCCCATTTTTTGATGGGGGTTGTTTGTTTTCTTCTTGTAAAGTTCTACCAGTGCCTGATATATCCTGGATATTAACCCCTTATCAGATGGGTATTGGGTGAATATTCTTTCCCATTCTGTGGACTGCTTTTGTATCTTAGTCACTGTTTTTTTTGAGGTGCAGAAGCTTTTTAGTTTCATGTAGTCCCATATGTTTATCTTTTCTTCTAGTTGCTTTGTTAGTGATGTTTCACCTTTGAAGATGCCTTTAGCTTCAATGTCATGGAGGGTTTTTCCTATATTTTCTTCAATGTACTTTTATGGATTCAAGTCTGATATTGAGATCTTTAATCCACTTTGATCTGATTTTTGTGCATGGTGTTAGACACAGGTCCAAATTCATCCTTTTACATGTCGCTGCCCAGTTTTCCCAACACCACTTATTGAAGAGGCTTTCCCTTACTCCATTTTAGACTCGTTGCACCTTTATCAAAGATTAAATGATCATGTGTTTGAGGTTGGGTGTCAGGATACTCAATTCTATTCCATAGGTCCACGGGTCTGTTTTTATTCCAATACCATGCTGTTTTAATTACTACTGCCTTGTAGTACAGTTTGAAGTTGGGTAAGGTGATGCCTCCCATCTTCTTTTTCCCGAGGATTGCTTTAGCTATCCTTGGGGGTTTATCGTTCCATACAAATTTCAGGATTGTTTGGTCAATTTCTTTGAAGAATGTCATGGGTATCCTTATAGGGATTGCATTGAATCTGTACAGAGCTCTAGGGAGTATTACCATTTTGACAATGTTGATTCTCCCCATCCATGAGCAGGGAATATGTTTCCATTTCCTTGTGTCCTCTTTTATCTCTTGGAGCAGTGTCTTGTAGTTTTCTTTTATACAGGTCCTTTACACACTTGGGTAAGTTGATTCCTAGGTATTTGATTTTCTGTGGCACAATTGTGAATGGAATTGTTTCCTTAATATCCCTTTTTTCTTTCGTTATTTGTATATAGGAAAGCCACCGACTTTTGCGTGTTGATTTTGTATCCTGCCACTCTACTATATGTGTCTATTGTTTCTAGGAGTTTTTTGGTAGAGAGTTTAGGGTTCTCTAGGTATAATATCATGTCATCTGCAAATAATGATAGCTTGACTTCTTCCTTGCCTATCTGGATGCCCTTTGATGTCCTTTTTCTTCTCTGATTGCTATGGCAAGTACTTCCAGTACTATATTGAATAAAAGAGGTGAGAGTGGGCAACCTTGTCTTGTCCCTGATCTCAGGGGGGAAGGCTTTCAACTTTTCCCCCATTGAGAATGATGCTCGCTGTGGGCTTTTGGTAGATGGCTGTAACTATCTTGAGGAAAGTCCCTTCAATTCCCATTTTCTGGAGGGTTTTAATCATGAACGGGTGCTGGATCTTGTCAAATGCTTTCTCTGCGTCTATTGATAGGATCATATGGTTTTTATTTTTTCTCTTATTGATATGATGTATTATGTTGATTGACTTGCGAATGTTGAACCATCCTTGCATACCCGGGATGAATCCTACTTGGTCATGATGTATAATCTTCTTGATGAGTCTTTGGATTCTGTTGGCTAGTATTTTGTTGAAGATCTTAGCATCCGTGTTCATCAGGGATATTGGTCTGTAGTTTTCTTTCTTTGTGTTGTCTCTCCCTGCTTTGGGTATCAGGGGTGATATGTGCCTCGTAAAAGCTGTTTGGGAGTGTTTCTGTTTCTTCTATTTCCTGGAAGAGCTTGAACAGGACAGGCAGTAGGTCCTCCTTAAAGGTTTGGTAGAATTCACTAGGGAATCCGTCTGGACCTTGGGCTTTTGTGTTTGGGAAGACTTTTAATTACTGTTTCTATTTCCTCGATGGTGATAGGCTTATTCAGGTATTGGAGGTCTTCTTGTTTCAGCCGTGGGAGGTTATAGGACTTCAGGAATTGATCCATTTCTTCTAGATTCTCATGTTTCACGGCATACAGGCTCTCAAAGTAATCTCTGATGATCTTTTGGATTTCTGTGGTTTCTGTTGTGATGTCACCCCGTTTTTATTTCTGATTCTGTTTATTTGGGTTCTCTCTTTCCCTGTCCTTACAAGTCTTGCCAATGGTTTGTCAATCTTGTT
The DNA here is from genome assembly GCA_021461705.1 of Cryptotis parvus. Classification (NCBI taxonomy): domain Eukaryota; kingdom Metazoa; phylum Chordata; class Mammalia; order Eulipotyphla; family Soricidae; genus Cryptotis; species Cryptotis parvus. The sequence goes on from JAJIBD010024804.1 coordinate 3,197, forward strand.
TATTTTTTCAAAAAACCAGCTCTTGGTTTCATTAATCTTTTGGATTGTTTTTTTTGGTTTCCAACTCATTGATTTCCTCTCTAAGTTTTATTATTTCCCTTTTTTCTGCCTGGGTTGGGCTCCTTTTGTTGGTCTTTCTCTAATGTCTTCAGCTGTGTAGTCAGGTTATTTATGTGGGCCCTTTCTTGTTTCCTGATGAATGCTTGCAGAGCTATAAACTTCCCTCTTAACACGGCTTTTGCCGTGTCCCACAAGTTCTTATAGTTGGTGTCTTCATTTTCATTTGTTTCCAGAAATCTTTGGATTTCCTGTTTGATTTCTTCTATGACCCATTTGTTGTTCAGGAGTGAGCTGTTCAGTTTCCAGGTGTTTGGTTTGACTCCCTGTTTCTGTGTATGGTTAACTTCCATTTTCAGTGCATCATGGTCTGAAAAGATAGCTGACACAATTTCTATCTTTTTTATTTTATTGAGGTATGCTTTGTGGCTCAGCATGTGGTCTATCTTGGAGAATGTTCCATGTGCACTAGAGAAAAATGTGTATTCAGCTTTTTTTGGCATGAAAAGCCCTGTATATATCTACTAGCTCTCTTTCTTCCATTTCTTCCTTGAGGGCCAATATTTCCTTGGTGAGTTTCAGTCTTGTTGATCTATCCATCGTTGATAGAGCAGTGTTGAAGTCTCCAACTATTATTGTGCTACTGTCAATGTCTTCTTTGAGGTCTCTTAGCAGTTGTTTTATGTATTTTGCTGGCCCCTCGTTGGGTGCATATATGTTTAGTAGTGTAATTTCTTCCTGGTGTACATACCCCTTAAGTAATAAGAAATGGCCTTCGTTGTCCCTTCTAACCTTTTTCAGCCTGAAGTCTATATTATCTGATACTAATATGGCCACACCAGCCTTTTGGAGGAGTTGTTTGCATGGAGAATGGTCTTCCAACCTTTGACTTTGAGTCTGTGTTTGTTCTGATTATTCAGATGTGTTTCTTGTAGACAGCAGAATGTTGGGTCTCAATTTTTTAATCCATTTTGTTACTCTGTGTCTCTTAATTGGTGCATTTAGACCATTGACATTGAGAGAGATTATTGTCATCGGATTTTGTGCCATCTTTCTGTTTTTGCTTGTTGTGCTTATGGGTTTGGTCGTATTACAGTAGACCCTTCAGTCCTTCTTTTAAAGTTGGCTTTGAGTCCATGAAGTTCCTGAGTTGTTGCTTATCCATGAAGTTGTGTATCTTTCCTTCATATCTGAATGTGAGTCTGGCCGGGTAAAGAATTCTTGGTGAGGCCTGCAGTTCATTTAGCCTTTTCACAATATCCCACCATTGTTTTCGGGCTCGGAGTGTTTCATCAGAGAAGTCTGCTGTAAATCTTAGAGATGTTCCTTTGTACGTGATTTCCTTCTTTGATCTTGCTGCTTTCAGTATTCTATCTCTATCTATAGTTTTTGTCATTTTAATTAAGATGTGTCTTGGAGTATTCTTGTTGGGGTTTCTTTTTAGCAGGTATCCTACGGGCCTCCTGGATCTTGAGGCAAGTGTTTTTTAGTTCCGGGAACTTCTCAGCAATGATGGCTTTGACAGTTTCTTCTTCATCAGGGTTTTCTTCTTGCCCTTCTGGGACCCCAATGATCCATATGTTGTTTCTTCTGGCTTCATCCCGATTATCTCTTGTTGTCTGTCTCGGTAATTGTGAGTCTTTTTTTTCTATCTTCTGGTGTTGTGTAGAGAATCTTTGGAACGCATCTTCGAGATCACTAATTCTTTCTTCAGTAGCTATTATTCTGCTATGATGGCTTTCCACTGTGTTTTTCATTTCATTTACCTCATTTTTAATATATGTCATTTCCATTTGCATTTTCCTCACTTCTTCTAACATGTCCTCTTGTATTTTATTGAGTTTGCATTCCATTGCTTCTTTGAATTCCTTATGACTCCTTAACATTTCTTTCCGAAATTCCTTATCAGAGAGGTTATACAACTCATTGGTATTGCTTGGCTCATCTGGACTAGTGACTTCACTCACAGAGCTGGATGGAACTTTTCTGTTGTCCTTACCATTATGACTATTGTAGGTTGCAAATGTGGGGTCTTGGATGACAAGATAGTACAGTTAGTAGGTGTCTGGTCTGTTTGCGGGGTTTGGGTGGGTAGCAAGGATGTAGGAACCAAGTTTCACTGGTACCTCATGCAAGATAGGTAGTAAGAGGGTCATGACGCGCTAGCGCCCAAGGGTCCGCAGTGAAACCAAGGCAGTTCGCCTTGGTTCCCGTTGATGGAGTTTCCGCTCTTCCCTGGGGCAGTTTGGGTCCGCGGAGACGCAGGGGGACACGCACACACCTGGGGGAGATTTTCAGCTGGTCCCGGGAGCGCAGCGCCCAAGGGTCCGCAGTGAAACCAAGGCAGTTCGCCTTTGGTCCCGTTGATGGAGTTTCCGCCTCTTCCCTGGGGCAGTTTGGGTCCGCGGAGATGCAGGGGACACACACACACCTGGGGGGGAGATTTTCGTCGTATATTTTTTTTTCAACATCGTTTATGGATTCAAGTCTGATATTGAGATCTTTAATCCATTTTGATCTGATTTTTGTGCATGGTGTTAGACAAAGGTCCAAATTCATTTTTTTTTTTTGCATGTAGCTATCCAGTTTTCCCAGCACCACTTGTTGAAGAGGCTTTCCTTACTCCATTTTGGATTCTTTGCACTTTTATCAAAGATTAACTGTGCACACAAAAATCAAATACCTAGAAATCAGCTTAACCAAGTGTGTAAAGGACCTATACAAAGAGAACTACAAGACACTGCTCCAAAGGATAAAGAGGACACAAGGAAATGGAGACACATTCCCTGCTCATGGAAGGGGAGAATTAACATTGTCAAAATGGTAATACTCCCTAGAGCCTTGTACAGATTCAATGTGGCCCCTATAAGGATACCCATGACATTCTTCAAAGAAATTGACCAAACACTCCTGAAATTCATATGGAATAATAAACCCCCCATGGATAGCTAAAGCAATCCTTGGGAAAAATAAGATGGGAGCATCACCTTTCCCAACTTCAAACTGTACTACAAAGCAGTAGTAATTAAAACAGTGTGGTATTGGAATAAAAACAGACTTGTGGACCTATGGAATAGAGTTGATTATCCTAACACCCACCCCCCGACCAGCTTATTTTGAATTTAGCTTATTTATAATTTAGCTTATTTTAATTTATTTTTAATGTTAAGTCAATCACGGTGAGATCACTTGATCACTTGATCACTTGAATCCCATTATTCATCGATTTGCTCCAGCAGGCGCCAGTAACATTTCCATTGGCCCCTATCACGTGCCAATATAGCCCAATGGCATCTGGTTGATTCAGGAATATGAAGAGCCTCAAACCGTTCCTTCAGGGTCTTGACAAGGAAGTCTGACCATCTTGTAGGTGGGCGGTCATGTATCTTTTTGACATCCGTGGGATCCAGTCAGTAATGGCTCTAGCCCAGCGGTTGTCTCCAAATTGCATTACATGTCCAGCCCATCTGATTTTCGATGCCTTGGCAAACGAGATAGCTTCCCTGATTCTGGAATAGCGACGGAGGTCAGAACTCTGGATTCCTTCTCTCACTTGAGTGAGGCATGATATTCCAAGCATAGCTCTTTTGATTCCTCTCTGGGAGACTCAAATAGCATTCTCATCCTGCTTTCATAGGGCCCAGGTCTCTGAGGTGTATGTTAATGCAGGGAGAATGGTGGAGTCAAAGAGATGTGCCCAGAGCCGGAGGTTCTTTGTCCTTTTTAGCTATTTCTTCAATGCCTTTGAAGGCATTCCATGCCACTCTCTTCCTCCTGTGCAGCTCAGGTTTTAGGTCGTTCATCAAGTTGACTTCTCGACCTAGGTGCACATAACTGCTGCATTCAGAGATGTTTGTTCCATTGAGAGTGAATGGGGCCTCTTTTGAACTAGTTCATGAAAAACTATGTTTTTCATGAACATAGTGTTCTTTATATTCAGCTGTAGACCTATCTTTCCACATTCTCGGTCGAAGTCAGCCAGCATTTGTGCCGCTTGGCTAAAGTTTGGTGTTATTAGAACGATGTCATCAGCCAAGCAGAGGTGGTGTAGTTGCCGACCATCTATCTTCACTCCCATTCCTTCCCTTTCTAATTGTCGCATGATGTTCTCGAGGGTGGCGCTGAAGAGTTTTGGTGAAATGGTATCACCATGTCGAACCCCTCTTTTGACATCAATGATCACTGCTTTGTAGAATGATGAGATCCTGGTGGTGAATCCGTAATACAGCTCACGAAGGATCTTGATGTATTGGGTTTGAACGCCCTGTTTGGCTAGGGGCTTCGATGACTGCTTCAGTCTCCACAGAATCAAAGGCTTTCTGTAAATCAATGAACGTGAGACAGAGTGGCATCTTGTACTCCCTACAAACCTCAATGAGCTTGGTTACTGTGTGGATATGGTCGATTGTGCTGAAACCTTTCTGGAAGCCAGCTTGCTCGCATGGTTGTCCTTCATCTAGTGTTCTGCCAATCATGTTCAGGGTGACTCCTGTAAACAGCTTTAGATTATGGACAACAGGCAGATGGGGCAATAGTTGCTGATGTTGTGAATGTCTCCCTTCTTGAACAGTAGAACTGTCCTGCTGGTTTTCCATTGGGAGGGTACCTTGCATTCGGACAGGTAGCGTGTGAAGAGCCGAGCTAGTGTATTGATGAGTACAGACAGCAGATTCTTCAGGTGTTTGGGTCTGACTTTGTCTGGGCCTGGTGCTGTTCCCTTCTTTACCGACGAGATGGCAAGTCAGATTTCAGAAGGGAGAACGTTGGGAATGACATATCCATCCTGTGGAATTTGGTATGTGGGCAGGTGGACGTTGCTATCAAAGAGATTTGAGTAGAAGTCATGGATAATCTTCTCCATTGCCTCTCTGGAAGTTGTGATAGATCCATCAGGACGTCGGAGGGCAGTCATCTTGGTCTTATAGTTGGTGAAGGACAGGCGGGCGGCGCCGAATGCTTTTCCCGGCTTCTGCTGCATCTTCCAGTATTTCTGCTCTTCTGTCTTTGAGGTCTTCTTTTATCGCTTCTCTGCACCATTTAGCAAGCTTGGACGTTAGCATTTGGTCTCCTGAGGCTCGCGCCTTGCCACGTTGGTGAATGAGCGCGAGAGTTTCTGAAGACAGGTGACCTTTTGTGTCTTTCTCTCTCGGCATTCTTCACACAATCATGGAGGTGCTGAACCAATCGGTTGTATTCTTTATCGATGTCGTCAATGGTGGTATCTTCCCATGTTGCTGCAATGGTGCCAAAGAGTTCCCAGTTGGTGGTCGTTCTGGGAGTTCTCTTCTTAAACTTTGCAGCATTTTCTCCCTGTTGCGGGAAGTAGAATTTTGCATGAAGGAGACGGTGGTCCGATCCTGTTTGGAATTTGGGGACGACAGCAACATCGGTCAGACAAAACCGTCGATTGAAGATGATGTGGTCGATTACATTGTGGAACTGTCAACCAGGAGATTCCCATGTCCAACGCTTTCGCTTCAGCCTTCTGGAACTGTGAGTTCCCATGAATGGTCTTGGTGGACATGATGAACTCAGATAGTCTCTCACCCTGTTCGTTCCATTCTAGGCCATGGGTCCCGATGTGGAGTTCTTCAGCCCATCTTCTCGGTCCTATCTTGGCATTAAAATCACCGACTATGATCTTGTATAAGGTGTGATCTTTTTTATAGAACTCCTCCAGTTCCATGTAGAATTTCTCAATTTCATCTCCTTTGTATGTGGATGTTGGTGCGTAGACAATGAAGATAGAAATTGCTGGCAGTGGGCCACATCTCTTCAAGTGTAATCGTCCTATCTGGTTTGTTAGGCATTCAAATGAATCAATGTTGATGGCCATGTTCATGTTGACAAGGACACCAATGCCACCGATGCCTCTTTTTCGTTGCATGTTCCAAGGAACAGTTCTTCTCCGGTGTCAAATACAGCATGATGTAACTGATGCCTCCTCGTCTCAGTCAGACCAATGATGTCGTACTTGATCTTTTGCGCTTGCACCATCAGATCCTCAATATATGCTTCCGATGCCAGCATACGTGCATTGAAAGTACAGACAGTCATTTTAGTCCTTCTTCGTTTTGGCAGCCTAGGATGGCCGTGGAAATTTTATCAGGCACTGCTTGTTCACCTTTCTTACTGCTGCCGTATTAAGGGCTCTTTCGGGGTCAGGAAAATAAACATCTTTGTTACTGGTTTTGGCATATCAAACAGGCATTGGACAGCTTGCCAGGCTCTGCCATGCGGGCGCTATACTCTCATTACTTTGTGGGGCTCTCTCAGAGGGGTGGATAGAATATTCACGGTAATTTGGAGGTAGAGAGCAATGGGGAAAGCTGGTTTCTGCTCTGCCGGATGTATCTGTGTCTGTGGCTCAAGCATTCCTGGACATGAAATACTCTCCTCTTTGAAGGGGCGGGTCTCTGCAGGGTTGGTCCTTGTAGGCTGGGTTTCTGACAAGCTGGGCTGGAGACTGGATTAATCTGTTGGGTGGAGATCTTATGAGCTGTGGAGTGTGGATGGTGAAGATCGCTGCCAGCAAGGTGTGGGGGGTTTTCTCTGGGCTCTTCCCAGGCTCCATTGGGATAGTGGACTCGGGTTGGAAGCTGCTCTCGTGGTCCATGGAATGCAGGCGGTTCAACGGGGAAAGCTGATTTCTGCTCTGCTGGGTGTATCTGTGTCTCACAGTGAGATACACAGTTACAAAGCTGTTGATGATTGGGTTTCAGTCATATAATGTTCCAACACCCATCCCTTTACCATTGTGCATTTCCCTTTACCAATGTCCCCAGTTTTTTTCCCCACCCCACCCGCCTTTCTCAGGGTGCTTCCCAAGCTTGCCCTACAGAGGTTTTAACAATCATATATGAATTTATTAAATTCCTTCCTGATTAAAATAACTAGTTTCTTTTTCTCTTTTTTTCTCTCTCTCTTTCTCTCTAATGAGCTCTTTTTAAAATCTATTTGTTAATTTGTTGCATGTTCTGTATCAGTGTTTATATAAAGAGCCCAAAAAGCTTCTGTGCAGTCTTTCACAATTTAAACCCCCCACCCTCATCAACCCCATAATAGAGACAGCTGGGAACATGAACTGCAGGAAGATGGTCCAGCAGTGATGCTTTGTTTTGTTTTTTCTGAAAGAGCTGAGAAGTTTGCATTCTTGGTAAAGGAAAAAGACCAGAGAATACCATTCCATATTTGTCCTTGTTAGTTTTCTAACATTGTGGGCTACTTTATAGCAGATCATAACAGTTCTTTTGTGGTCCCCTTTCTGCCTGTGGAATCACATTGGTATGTAGATGCTTAAGCACGCAGCCCCATGGATTAGGGTCCTCATTCCTGTCAAAGACAGTTATTTGCTCTGGGAAGCTCTCCAAAGTTGCTACCAAGAATACTTTCTACTTTTATGGTTACTTGGTTCCTAAGGATAAAGGAAATTTTCCAAGAGTAAAACTTTCTGTCTATTATCTCTAGTCATACAGTATTAGCAGAAAAGCTCATAGTCTTCAAACCAAAACTCCACGTGAGAACAGACTACAGAGTTTGAATTGAAGTATTGCTATATAACAATGAAAGTATCCCCGTATTCTAGCAGTTCACCCATAACTGAATTTAAATTTATTCTGGTGCCCGCTCGAACAAATCGATGATGAACAGGAAGACAAGTGATACAAGTGATACAAGAATAATGAAAGTGCCCCCCTAAAATGTTAGCATTTCACTTATAGAAAATCGATTTTAATGTGGTTTAAAATTGAGTTTTAGGTCAGTGGTACGTCCCCAGAATCAGGAGTAGACCATAAGTACTCCCCCACCTCCCCTCCCAATAAAATACTAATTTTCAGTATTTAGACAATTTATATCATTGAGTACCTTTCCCCCTTTTTATACTGTTTTCCATGCTCTCTTTAAGTGATCATCTATTCTCCATAGAGACCCTTTTTCTAAGACAGTGCTGTATGTTGATTATAATCACCTCATTTTATTCCTTGCAAATTCTTCACAAAGATTTCACTTCTCTCACTTTGAATTCCCTTGTATGTATTCTGCAGTGCTTTATCTGACCTTTCATCCTCAACTTTTCACCCTATTCTGCCTTCTCTTTTTAGCAGATGATAATCACCCGCAGTATGCCTGGGTTTGGCCCAAGTTCCAGCAGTGTTTCTCCTGGCTTTCTTGAAACATCCACATTCTCAGTCTTCCCTTTTTTATGTATCTGAGAAAATAATTGCTCCTCTTCTTACTGCCTTTGGTCGTCCTTAATTCTCTAATTCTGCATTATTAGGAAGGGGGTATTAATTTGCAAAGAAAAAGAAACTGCTTTAGTTATTTTAATCAGGAAGGAATTTAATAAATACGTTAAAAGCTCTGTAGGGCAAGCTTTGGGAAGCACCCTGAGAAAGGGCTTGAGGCACTGGAGGACTGGCTTCTCCAGGGATTTGCAGCAATCACCACAGTAGGAAAAGGTGGGCCTCAAGACCTATGGTTTTATGGCAGAGCACTATTGCCAATAAGAAAACTGCCAATAGAACTATAGGCTCCAGTTCTGCACCAGCATAATGAGGTTCTCGCCATGCAATGGAGGCTTCACCAGCAAAACTCAATACTAGATACAAGTTTCTTGAAGTTTCCAACACACTCTGTTGTGTTGGACATATAGTTGTCATATTGGTATCCAAGATGCCCCATAATTATACACCCAAGTCTGTGAATGCTCAAATCCCTTATATAAAGTGATATAGTTTTTGCAGATGACTTAACCTCATTCATCTGTAGACTTCATTAATTTTTTTTTGGTTTTGGTCTGCATCTGGCAATGCTCATGGCCTACTTTGGCCGCTGTGCTTGGGGATCCATATGCAGTGCCAGGAATCAGGCCATGCAAGGCAAGCACCTAACCTAAACTTTCACTATCTCTGCCTTCTACCTGCATACTTTAAATCACGTTTAGATTACTTATATATTAGTCATGATACAATGTAGATACTGTATAAATCATTGTCATGCTATATATTTAGGCATAGTGACTAGGGGGGAAATATGCCTATTTAGCACAAATACAGCCCAAACAGGTGTGACTGCTGCTGTGGTTGTCATGATGGGCTGAATCCCAGAAAGTGGGCCCCATGATTTCAGAGGGCAGCTGTGTTCTGCAAGAAACCCCCAACTAGAAGAGTCTTAGACTGTAATTTGAGCTTATCAGTTTGTAATACACCAGACAAGGTTGAAGAAGTGTGGGAACACGAGCAATCCTGTAAACCCTTTGCTATAGTCTTGCCCATCTGTTGAGGGTGACTTATGTGTGAAGTGGGGAAAAGAGAATGAGTAGCATCGAGAGGTACTTGCTTTGGGGATATGCTGAATTTAGGACTGACAAAACCATTCTATAACAAGCAACTGCATAATACAGACCTTAATGTCTCTCTCATCAGCTCCACACAGCAGTCATTGAACTACACCCAAGTCCTATTTGATCGACATGTCATGGGAAATTAGGTCATTGTACCATTGAGCTCAGCTGGCGTGAGGAACTCATAAGGGAGGGAGGAATTGCGCTTTGCAGGAAAATGGGAAGTTTGCCCTAACTTCTACCCATATTCTTAGCAGATTCACCGCTTTTCCTCAGAGCAATGAATTTAAGGAAGATGAATAGTGAAGTAAAGTTTTATTTAGTGATTTTGAGGAAAGAAAGAGAATCTTGAAGTCAGGAGAGACCTGGGGCTTGTCCTGAGGGAAAACAACGCTGAAAGGCTCATGGGATGGAATTATATATGGAGATGCCATTGGGCTACACTGGCATGAGATAGGGTCAAATGGAAATGTTACTGGTGCCCACTCGAGGAAATCGATAAACAACGGGATGTCTAGTGATCTAGTGATCTAGATTTCTTATAAAGCTTGACCTACAAATAGAAGTGCTTTGTAATTTCATGTCCTTATCAGACTTTTCTGCTCAAGTATCTGCTCTCCTGTAGGGATCCAGTCTTCTCCAGTGCCAGTACTGGTGTCACTTAATCTTATTGGCCCCAGTTGTGTCCACAAAATGGGTCTTGCCTTACTGCTTCTAATCGCTATAGAGCTAATGGTAGAGTAACTTTTGAAAATAACGCTTGGTTTTATTTTTTCCCTAATAATTTATTGATCACCTCCTCCCAACCCCAACCCCACGTCTGTCTGATTATCTCAGTTATTGTATTTCTTATCTAACTTATATTTTAGATATTTCACCATTCTTTTCTTTTTGTTTCACTGTTTGAAATTTTGCACCAATTTCAGGGTAGTTATTGCTTGCTTCCTATAAAAAACCCTTTTCCTTAGGTTGCTATTATTTCTGTTCCATTGTATTCTGGTACTTGTTTTCTTTGCCTTATCACCTTGAAACTATTCACTGACTCTCTGCTATTCTTTTTTCCAGAAATATTGTACAACTATAAACATGTGTTCCCGACTAGTTAGGAAATTTTCCTTGGTACGTGTAAAAGCCCCAACAGAGCAAAAGGTTGAGTTCAGAATCTGAATAGGAACCAGTTTCTCTTTATTTTTCTATTAAAAATTTCATATTGTTGTGGGGAACACAGCCTGGTAATGCTGGAGGCCCATTAGAGTCATATAAGCCCAGTGGCACTCAGGGAGGTCATGTAATGCTGGAAACTGAACCCAGGGCCCCACATATGCAAAGCATGTACTTTACCACCAGAGCACATGTCTGACCCAATAAGAGGCATTTTGAGAGAATTATTTTTGTTTCCAGAACTTTCATTGCCATCATCATTACTCTTGCTGTGCATCCCAGAAATAATGCTCACCCTTTCTCTGGTCAGCTGAGGAATACAGACCTATTTATGACTGGGCTGCAACCAGCCCAGGTAAAGGAATGCTTTATTGAATCTTGTGTAAGAGATAGAAGGGACATTTGGACAAAGACCTGAATGGAAAATTGAGAAAGGATTAAGTCTTCACAATGCTCTTCTAGAGCAAAGATTATCAAGTTCTGGCCTCATCTGTGCATTTTATGAAATAACCTTTTTTTCCCTTCAGTTTTCCTATGTATTATGTTAGGAGATAATAAGATCACACCATTTATATATGTATAAGAGGACATGCATTTGTATTATTCCTCAGTGTACTCATGGATAAATTATATAAAAATGTACATGACTTGGGATAAATATTTTTAATATATTTTATTATACCACCATGAGAAAAACAATTACAAAAATGTTCATATTTGGGTTTTGGCCATACAGTATTCCAGCACCCATCCCTCCACCAGTTCCCATTTTCCACCACCAGTGTCCCCCGATTCCCCTCCCCCTCCCCTAGCCTGCTTCTGTGGCAGGTTCTTTATCTTTTTACTCTCTTTCTCTTTCTCTCTCTCTTTCTCTTTTCCTTCTCTTACAATTGTGTATTGTAATATATATACTTAGAGGTTATCATGTGTATCTTTTTGCATGTATTTAATGCTCAGTTCTATGTGGGTAATAGCACTTTCGACAATTATTGGCACACTGTTCCCTTCTCTGTCTTACCTAATCTCTGACTCCCACACGTTTGTGGTAATTTCCACCTTTGACAAGACCTCCTGATCCACGTTTCATCTGGCCTTGGATATTGATGTCATAATATGTATATATATATATATATTTACGTCATGCAAATAAATGCAGTCATTCTATATCTGTCTCTCTCCTTCTGGATAATTTCACTCAACATGATCCTCTCCATGCCCATCCATTTATAGGCAAATTTCATAACTTCATTATTCCTAACAGCTGCATAGTATTCCATTGTGTAGATGTACTACAGTTTCTTTATCCAGTCATCAATTCTTGGGCACTCTGGTTGTTTTCAGATTCTGGCTATTGTGACTAATGCTGCTATGAACATAAAAGTATGGATGGTGTTTCCGCTGTGTGTTTTTGGCTTCCCAGTGTATATTCCCAGGAGTGGTATGGCTGGGTCAAATAGGAGCTCAATTTCTCGTCTTTGGAGGAATGTCCATATTGTTTTCCAGAAAGGCTGTACCAGTTGACATTCCCACCAACAATGGATCAGAGTCCCCCTTTCCCTGCATCCATATCAGCATTTGTTGTTCTTGCTCTTTTGGATATGTGCCAGTCTCTGTGGTGTGAGATGATATCTCATTGCTGTTTTGATTTGTATTCTCTCTGATGACTAAAGATGATGAACATTTTTTCATATGTCTTTTGGCCATTCAAACTTCTTCCTTATCGGTTTCTGTTCATTTCTTCTCCCCCATTTTTTGATGGGGTTGAGGTGCAGAAGCTTTATAGCTTCATGTAGTCCCATATGTTTATCTCTTCTTCTAGTTGTTTTGTTAGTGGTGCTTCTTTGAAAATGTCCTTAGCTTCAATGTCATGGCGGTTTTTCCTATATTTTCTTCAATGTCATTTATGGATTCAAGTCTGATATTGAGATCTTTAATCCATCTTGATCTGATTTTTTGTGCATGGTGTTAGATAGAGGTCCAAATTCATTTGTTTACACGTAGCTGCCCAGTTTTCCCAGCACCAATTGTTGAAGAGGCTTTCCTTGCTCCATTTCATACTTTTTGCTCCTTTATCAAAGATTAATTGTTCATGTATTTGAGGCTGGTTGTCAGGATACTCAACTCTATTTAGGATAAATATTAATTAAAACAACTCACTGTGGGCTGGAGCGATAGTCCAGCAGGTATCACATTTGTCTTGTACACAGCAGACCTATGTTCCATCTGCAGCATCCCCTATGTTCCCCTGAGCACCACCAGGAGTAATTCCTGAGTACAGAGCAGGGAGCAACCCCTGAGCATTGCGAGGTGTGACCCAAAAAAAAAAAAAAAAAGATAAAGACAACTCAATGATATTTAAACATTTGTGTTATGATATCTGGTGACATAAATAAGCTTGTGTTCTTTGATCTATAAGTTATGAACTACAACTTTTTGAGGAAAAGACAAGATAATTTTTTTTAGTTTTCATAAAAATGCTTTAATCTTTAAAACTTTTCTTGTTATTTGATATCATTTCTCAGATCTTGTAATCTGATACTTATGACTACATTTGATTGGTTGAGAGTAATACAAGGTAATTAATGGATTTATGTGTATTTTCTCTTCATTTTTAATAGCTATAGTAATGAGATGTAATTAGGATATTGACTCTAACATCTTCCAAGAAGACTTGTCAATGAATTATGCATAGAAATGCAACCTATGAGATAATTCTTTGTTTCACTAACACAAAATGGCTTGATTGCTATGCCATGTAAACAACATAAAATACTGTAAGCACAAAACTCACATTATATACCTGCTCATATTATGTGAAATTTTACTAATAAGAGAATAAAGAATTTTATTCATTGCAGCAGAAAACTAATGTAATTCTAATAGCACATTAACACTCATTTCTGTCTTTGTTTTATTTTTGTATTTGTGCCACAACTGGCTATGCCTAGGTTTACCCCTGACCTTACTTAGGGATCACTCCTGGTCTGCAGGTCAGGGGAATAAATGTGGTTCAATGGGGATCAAACTAGGGTTGGCCATGTGCAAGACAATGCCCTACTTGTTATATTATCTCCTGGCCTCTAATCTTCACATTTCTGTGAAAATAATGTTGGTAAAATTTGTAGAGAAGCATTAACTCTTCATTTTCACTTGAATTCAATGAAATAATTTTTTTCCTGGCATGAATCAATAAGTGGTAAGCAGTGGAGTATAGTATTTCATAAATATTTGTACTAGCAATATTTCTATTTGTCGTGTATTCTGATTAAATTCACTGATACTGAAAGGGAATGAGGTACTTTATGGAGAAAAATGTGCTCTTACACTTAGTATATTAAAGTGGAATGAAGTCAAGAAAGTATTCTCAAGGAATAGGAATTACATTGCATGCTCTCTTAAGTGTGTTGTACCAAGTGACAATATGAAAACAGATAATTATATTCACATTAAGATTTGCAATATATTGTGTCTGAAAAACAATTCTGACTGTTTTTAAGACTTTCAAAAATAAATTATATATAATATTTAGATACCTGGCACTAGAAACAATAATAATAAAAGAGGAAAAAGAAAAACAAAATCTCACTGCTTTTCCAGCATTGTTTTATAGAATGACCAGACAGCAAAGGTGACTTTACTCACTACCTGTACACATTGTTGTTATATTATTCTTCACTCTTCTCTCTGTGGACATGGTAAAGAATTTAAATGTCTGACTCTGGAGCCGGGTGCACAGCTGTTAAAAAACATGCTCTTGGCAACCAGTGCTGATACGGAAGCAGGGAGAAAGGGACTCTCATTCACTGTTGGTGGAAAACCGACTGCTCCAACCCTTTTGGAAAAAATATGGACATTCCTCCAAAAACTAGATATTGAGCTCCCATTTGATCCAGCAGTACCTCTCTTGAGTATATGCCCTGGGGGACTCAAAAACACACAGCAGAAACACCATCTGCACTTTTATATTCATAGCAGCACTACTCACAATAGCCAGCATCTGGAAACAACCTGAGTGCCCAAGAACAGACTACTGGATGAAGAAACTATGGTACATGTACACCATGGAATACTATGCAGGTGTCAACAAAAACAAAGTCATGAAAATTGCCTACAAATGGATGGACATGGAGATCATCATGCTCTGTGAATCTAGTCAAAAGGAAAAGGACAGATCTAGAATGAGTGCATTCATTTGTGCTATATGAATACATATATATTATGAGACTAACATCCAAGACTAGACAAAATACGACTCAGGAGGATATGTCAAGGGTTGAAATATATACTGCAAATGTGTAGGAGGCAGAGGTTAGGTAAGATAGAGAAGGGATCAGTTTGCCAATAATAGTTGGAAGCGGTAATACGATGCTAGAACTGAGTATTGAAAGAAGACAAAGAGATAGACATGATAGCCTCTCAATGAGTTGCAAACCACAATGTGCAAAAGAAAAGAGAAGGAGAGAGAGAGATGAAAAATACCTGCCATAGAGGTGGGGCTAGGGGTTGGGGCAAGAGAAGTAAATTTGGGACATTGGTGGGTGGGATATGTGCACTGGTGGAGGAATGTGTGCTGCAACATTATATGACTGAAAGCCAATCATGAACAGCTTTGTAAATGTGAATCTCACTGTGTTATGATGATGATGATGATGATGATGATGATGATGATGATGATGATGATGATGATGATGATAAAATGCTCTTGGGTCAGAGAGATAGTACAGCAAGTAAAGTGTTTCCTTGCACATTGCTTACCCAGATTTGATCACTGGCACTCCTATGGACCCCAAAGCATTGCTAGGAGTGATTGCTGAGTGCACAGCCAGGGAGGAAGTCCTGAGTACAACCAGCGTTGCCCCCAAAACTTGTTTAGTTGGTTGGCTAACCAACTAAACACAAACTCTTTTAAACATCAGATTCCCTGGGTTCAAATTCTGTAATTTCAGGCAATGCATTAAGAATTGAGGTTGCTGAGGCTCTGCAGTGCTAGTGGCCACCAACACCACCCCAAGGGTACTTGGTACCCAGGGGAATCTGTGGGTGGGGTGGGGTTAAACTCAGGTCTGCTGCCCTTGACCACTGACCTCTCTCACAAGCCCCATTGATGACCCATTTGAACATAGATAAGTAGAAGTATATTTAATCAGTTGTTTCCTGCTGTCGACCTTAGAATGGATGATATGAGGAATATTGCTGATCCCTATATTTAATTTATTACTGGTTTTGGCATATTTAATACGATCGGACAGCTTGCCAGTCTCTGCCGTGACGGCGGTATACATCTGATTTTCGGTGCCTTGGCAAACGATACAGCGCCCCTGATTCTGGAACAGCGACGGAGGTCAGAACTCTGGATTCCTTCTCTCACTTGAGTGAGGCGTGATATTCCAAGCATAACTCTTTCGATTCCTCTCTGGGAGACCCAAATAGCATTCTCATCCTGCTTTCGTAGGGCCCAGGTCTCTGAGGTGTATGTTAATGCAGGGAGAATGGTGGAGTTGAAGAGATGTGCCCGGAGCCAGAGGTTCTTTGTCCTTTTAGCTATTTCTTCAATGCCTTTGAAGGCATTCCATGCCACCTCTCTTCCTCCTGCGCAGCTCATGTTTTAGGTCGTTCATCATGTTGACTTCTCAACCTAGGTACACATAACTGCTGCATTCAGAGATGTTTGTTCCATTGAGAGTGAATGGGGCTTCTGGAACTAGTTCATTTTTCATAAACATAGTTTTCTTTAGATTCAGTTATAGACCCAGGGACTGTCAGTCTCATACTTTGCAACTCTACAATAACAGTTCCCATGTTAAACTAGGATGCCTCAATCTAAAAAAATAAAATAAAATAGCTGAGATTGTATGATCATGATATATGGTTCATTGAGAACTATTCAGCTCATGTTCAAAAATGAACTTGGAACACATTCATTTCACTTAGGGTCCCAGCAGGAAATAAGCAGCCTGCTCAGAGGAATAATTAAAGATTTAATGCTTTAATGTAACTATAATGCAATGCTGGGAGTAAAGGCAGGCTAAGAAAACCCACAAATGATAATGAAGTACTCAAAGAGCAGGAAGCTGATTACCCTCAGGCCTGGCAATGCAGAAATTCAGTATGTGTTAGTGGAAGATAACAGGAGGTCAGACCTGGTAGAGAGCACTCTTGACAGGGGCCCTCCATAGAAATAGGAGCAGAGCCACAGCAAAACTGTGGCCAAGCAGGTCCAATCAGGAAATTCTCTACCTGATCTGTTATCCCTTTGTTCATTGATCTCTTCCTGGACATTCTCTTTTGACACACTCTACCCTGGACTGGTATGCATGGTGACTTGGTCAGTGCTCTCTCTGGAGGCTTCTCGCCTTGCTGGCCCAAAGCTGTATCTTGGAGGAACCTTCAGAGGAAGAGACTGCAAAGCATGTTCCCATAGTCCCATAAAACTCTGTTATCCCTCATGAAGGAGCTCGTGAGCTGACAAGTTCTACTTGTCCGTATGTCTCACCAGGCTCTCTGCTTGATTCGCAGTCTCAGCTTGTTCCACATCATTCTGAACTAAAATATGACAGTTTCCCTAAAGCAGAGCTGTTTTTATTTTTCTTTTGAAAAATCATCTGTTCTTTGTATCATGTAGATTTCTGAGTACCATGTCTTAAATTTTTTATTGAATCCAGTATGTTTCTCTTTGACTTAATTCTTAGTCTCTGGAAATCTGCTTCATTTCCTTTTCACTCTGTGAAGGCTTTCATGGTGCATTGAGCTGAATGATTCTCTTAACACCATTGCTCTGCCCTCTGTCTCCTTCTTACAGTCAGTGTTATGCTCACCTTAGCAAGGCACAGTGCTCTTGCTATTTTATTTCAGTGAGCGACATCACTTTCTAATTGTGATCAAGCTTTACAAAGTGAAGTCATTGTATATTAACTTGAAAATCTGTCTTCCTCAGCAGTCTTGTGATTTGGGGAATCATACTCAGTGGTATTCCTAAGTCACTCCTAGCATAGTGTTGGAGGTTGGGGGTAACCATATGGGGGATTAAACCCAGGGAACCCTTGTTGCAGAGCTGTCTCATGCAAAGCATGCTTTCTTTTCTTCTGAACAATCTCCTTACCCCCTAGACATTGTTTTATATCATTTCCTGTACCATAGATTTACTTTGCTTTTTTTGTTTACTTATTATGCTATAAATGAAATAATTACCTTAGAATATTTACTAAAAATATGTGTGAAGGGTGAGAAGCATCCAGGATGGTCATATAGGGCTAGTAGTTGAAGTTAAAAATCAGGGCTGAGGAGGCAATATCTTGAAGATATACCTACTTCTTCCTAATGAAAAGATAAAATAATGGTGAGATGTTATTTGAGGGAGGGAGAGGGGCACTTCAAGCAGACAGTAGAGTGCCAGGGGTTGAATCTGGAACACTTCAAGAATGAACCCTAACCTTTGGATCACTTTTCCAGCCCCATGGCATGAGTATTCCTTTGATTACATGACTGACTCTTGTCTTTATGTTCACTCAGATTCGAAGCCAGAGCAAAGCCTCCGGGTCTGGACTCTGTGAGGGAGATGAAGTGGTTTCTATCAATGGAAACCCCCTGTGCAGACCCTCACCTACCCAGAAGTCATCAAGCTGATGGAGAGCGTGACAGACCTCTCCAAATGCTCATCAAAAGGTACATAAGAAGCGTTGGGCTATATAGTTTCTCTTGAAGCTAGATGAGAACTGCTATAGCTTTTGTAGCATTGTCATTCATAGGAAAATTGGAAGCTCTTAGTAAAGTGTTATTAACAGAAAAGCTGAAGGCTTTGAAAAATAGCAGCAACTGAGTTTCAGGTTAAATTAGAATTAACTTGAATATCTTTATGCAAAAATATTGTGGGCCACAATTGGTAGTACTCAGAGGACCATTTGGGGTGCTGAGGATTAATCTTGGGTCAGCCAGGTGCAAGGCAAGAGCCTTAACCACTGCACTCTCTTGTCAGAATCTGAAAATATTAAATATTTTACACCAGAAGAAATAGTATGTTGAAACCTTTTTTTTTTGGGTCACACCGATGATGTTCAGGAGTTACACTTGGGTCTGTGCTCAGGAATTTCTCTTTGCAGAGCTCAGGGGATCATATGGGATGTCGGGAATTGAACTCGGGTCAGCCATTTGCATATGCCCTACCAGATGTACTATAACTCCAGCCCCTGAAAACAATTTAATATTCCTGGATTAAGACTTCTGTATTAATACTGGATTAGGATCAAAAATTATAATTCCAAGATCGAAAAGGGAATTAAGAATGTTAAAACATTGCACAGTACAATAGCTTTATAGAAAAAGGAATGTCTAAAATAAATCAAATCCTTAAAGGCATCCCACTTTCTATAATAATAGGACTGCTCTTTGGGTATGGACAGAAGCAAACGGTGAGAATGAGGGTTTTAGTCTACAAGTTAAGGTCACTTGATGATTTGATCTGTCCAGATACCACCTCCACATTTTAGGGCTAGAGTGCAGTGTTTAGTAGAATCCATTCCTTCCAGTTTGAGGCTGTAGGTACAAGTCTTATTGTCACAAATATATATATATGCAGAAGTAAACTTTAAACATAAAAACAAATGAAAACACCCATAAAGGCAAGTGAAGCAATCTGTAGCATTAACATTTTTACAGTGTGCAAATCATAGTACAGTCCCTACTAACTGTGCAGATAAGGTCCTGGATGTGGCATTAAGTAAATGCAGAGAGACGAAATCTGACTTGATGGAGAATAACTGTCAGGAGAGTATCTCATCTAGATACTCGGAACCTTCAGTGCAGTTCATTCCTCTGATAGTCATATACTCTGATTCCATTTCACCATCACTATGATCAGTTCCTATGCCAAAGCTTTTGACAGTAGAAAGAAATCTGTCATTACTCTTTATTATCCCAGAGTTGAACTTTCAGTGGTTAACTTAATGGTGTTAAGTTAACATTTTTGCCCCTTGAGGTGTTGCAGGTGTGGCTGTGGTGCCCAGCTGTGTTGGCAGATGGCAGACAGGGAGACAGGCTTGTCTACACCCAGGGCTCTGCCCTGTGGGCCCTGGATGGTTGATGGTCTGACAAAGAAAAAGCCTGCCCCCCCCCCATGAACCCAGAGCCACAGCAGAGCCTGGCAAGCTACCTGTGGCGTTTTCGAGTATGCCAAAAACAGTAACAATAATGGACCTTATTCCCAACGAATGGAGATGTTACTGGGGCCCGCTCGAGCAAATCGATGAACAATGGGGGAGACAAGTGACAAGTGGATACATTTGTTTCTTTTTAATGATGCATATGTCTTATAATGCACTTCCATTACTAATAATGTTACTTCCATTAAAATATATATTTGCCTATTAAGCCCAGTGCTGAAACCTTTAGAGTCCTACTTATTTATAATGGTGCTGTTTACTTTTGAAAGACAACAGAAGTGCTGCCAAGTGCAGTATGCCAGCCAGTACCATTACCTGGTATAAATCTCTAAGGTATTTGAAGATTTCCATCTCTAGGAGATTTAATTACATTCCCAAATGAGGAAAACCTTTCTAGTATATTTTCTTTCCTTTTTTAGTATCTTCACTAGCTTAACCAGTTTCTTTGGAACACATTCATGCTCTGGTACATCCCCAACTAGTTCTTGGGTATTTTTGTTTGTTTGCTTGCTTTTGAGGGTCACACTCAGCAGAGTCAGGGGTTACTCCTATTTCTACACTTAGGAATTACTTCTAGAGAGGTGCTTTGGGACCAGATGGGTGTTGAAGCTGGGTCAGCCCCATGCAAGACAAGCACCATACTTGCTGTACTATCTCGCCGGCCCTACTTCTTACTTAGATTTTGATGTTATCATTGGAAAATCCTTGGTGGTTTAAACCTGAGACATAGGTACAGATTTACATTCTGACTGAGTTCTATGCTCCTTTAAATGACTAGAATATGATGTAAATAATTTTCTTTAAAGTATTTACACAACCAGGGATTGTAAACCACTCAATTTGCTGAGAGCAAGATCTGCAGGCAGGAGTCCCAGCTTCTATCCCCAGTACTGTGTGGTCTCCCAAGCAACTGAGCCAGGAGTTAGCCTCCAAGCATCACTAGGTATGACTCAAAAGCTACACACAGAAAAATATTTGCAGTTATTAATTGGTGAAATTAGAAAGTTGAATTTCAGAATCAGCCCAAAGGCATCATTCACTATCATCATTTCATCCTTCATCATCATCATGATCTCTACCTGCTGGACTTGGTTTTCTTCGATATATAGATTTCTCTCTCTCTCATAAGGTCATCTATCACTGGAGAATAAGTATTTTACTTTTCCTGGGCTATTTCCCAGAGACAGTTGGGTCAGAGTTACTTAAAATACTTCTTTAAACTAGGCCAAGGATTAGGGCCAGAGAGATACTACAACAGGCAGGGTGCTTGCCTTGCATACAGCTGACCCGGGTTCAATCCTGTGAGCCCCACTAGGAGTGATCTAAGAAGACTGATCATTGAATACAGAGCCAGGAATAAATTAAGCATTGTCGGTTGTGGCCCAGAAAGCAGGGGCCGGGGAGAAAGAAGGAGGCCATGGTGGTATAGCTCAGTAGTAAATAATATATTTTTTAATGTTTGATGAAGTCTTGAGTTTGAAGAATCCTTTAACATTACGCTCTCTATTAATTTAAACTTTATTAAAATGTTAAGGTAAAATGTTCTGTAATTATGACAAATCAATTGTGTAATTGAATATGTGTGTAGATAGAGTAGAAATGAATGTTTTAAGATTTAAAACGTTTACTCTAACATTCTTATGGATTTTTCCCCCTCAGATATATATATATATATACATTTAAACAAGACTACCAACAAAAGTTAATGTTTATCTAACAATTTGCTTATTCTATTGTCTGTAATACTAAAATAAATTCAAGCCACTCTCTTCTCAGCATCATAATTAATTGCTAACATAATTTAAAGTGACTTAATCTACTTCCATCCTCAGGCTTCCTAAATTAAAGCTCTCTGACCTTTTATTACCCTCAAATTCAGTTGCAGAGTGTATTTATCATTTTATATACAAGAGAAATCTAATTTTCTGTCATATTTTTAAAATATTGAATTATAATGTTTTTTGTAATACCAGAAAGCTTTACACAGATTACTTGCACAGAGAAAGCTGCATTTTATTTGTTCTTTAGTTTGTTTTTGTTTTGCTAACTGCATTTGAAAATGGAATTAGTAGTAATTATTTTGAAACTTGGTCTAAATTCTACCACCATACAAATTCTAAGGTAAAATTCCCTGGTGGAATGGGAGCTTTGTTCCTTCAACTCATGATCTTGCACAAATATGGGTGCATTTTGAGGGAGCAGAAAGGAACAGAGAGAGCTTTTGCTGTTTTTCAAAGAGCAAGCCTTACAAATAAAATAAGTTAAATTATCTCCTACAGCTGTTCTAGGAATGATATTCTAAAATAAATTGAAAGTTTTAGAGTTTTAGAGTTTAGAGTTTGGCTGAATTTTTTATCCCATAAGCTGACAGTGGGTTGTTTTTATTCATTTTATTTTTTATTTTTTGCAAACTCACATTTACGAAACCAAAAAAGACTGTGGGGCTCTTTTACTGAGAGATAATGGAACAGTCTGACTTCAGAGCTCCTAAAATGAAAATGCTCAAAGAGACAGGTTCAAATAGAAGAAAAGGGAGAGATCTCAGATTATAAATACCCCATGACTCAGTGATTCATTGCAGCATGGAATGGACTTCTCTTTACACAAGAGTACTGGGCTGGGGTCCACCTATTACAAAACACATAACACGGGAGCTTTAAAAACAGCTTCTGCTTCATTCTTTTCAAGAAAGCGCAGTCTCTAAAACACAGTACTTGAATTATCTGTGTATTAATATTGAGCTGCCAAATCTGTTTATGTGACTTTTATAATGTCCAGACCTAAACTCAACCAATAAAGCCTTGAAATGTTTTGTCTTACTATTAAGAGCACATTTTTTGAAGCACCCAAATAATTGCAGATGAGGCTATCAGTGTTGCCATAAACCTGTGGTGCTTTTTAAAAAGTCAGATGGATTTAGGATCCATAATCTTTTGTAAGCACCTTGGCTTTGCTTTAAAGAGAAGTATACTTGGAAGATCTTTAAGTGCCTAATATTATAAACATGTTACCCAATTTATTTTCAGATATGTTGCAGTTGACATTTAAGAGGGAAATGTTCTTACTGTATCATGTATTAGGCATCATGAAGAGTGTCAGGAAGTTCTTTGGCAGGTGTAGCACACTCAGATTTAACTGTCTGGGATGATGTTTCTGTGTGCAGATCTTCAAGTGGAATAACTGAGACTTTTATCCCTGAAGTTGAAAACAAAACCTCACGAGCTTCTCACCCATGAGGGGTATGTGGAAAGTACCACTCTGCAGATTCGACCAGCCACAGACAGCCAGTGCAGGAACTTCTCCAGCGCCCTGGCCCTGAGCAGAATTCCCATTGCTAAGGATGGAGGGAAGTGGTCCAGACTGCTCTGGAATTGTGAAAGAAGACACAGACTCCCATGAGGCTCCCCACACAGCGGATTCCCGAAGAGGATGCTTAGCAGAGGAGACTTTAGTAAGGGGGGAAGGAGCAAGTAGGGCAGCCAGAGTCTGTGGTTGAGCTCCAGTTGTCCCTTTCACAGGAAAGGCAAAAGAGTCCCATTGCCCCAGAGGAGGCTCCCCTAGAAGCCGAAAACCTCAGTTGCCTGACCCAAACCCCACCTTACAGCATGACAGCATTGCCCACCTCCAGCCAGTGCCTGCTGAGGAGCAACGGAGCCCTTCCCTGAGATCCAGCAAGACGATCCAGCTCTCTAGTGGCCAAGACTTGAGAGTGATCCCGGGAGGCGAGGCAGAAGATGTGGGGCTGTCGCGAGTGGACGTGATCCTTGACTGCTCTGACAGGCAGCAGACAGAAGGGTGCAGGCTGCAGACAGAAAAGGGGTGTGTGGACTCTCCAGTGGAAGGAGGGCAGTCCGAAGCACCCTCCTTCTCTGGTATCCTTTGCAGTCTCATCAGAGAGGCACAGAGCAGGGCGAAGAGCCCCGCTCAGAAAGGGATCACAGCAGACCTCACAAGCACAGAGCACGCCACGCACGTAAGTCCTGCCTGGGAGCCACCGAGGGGCTGTGGCAAGGGTCTCAGAGATTTAGGACATTAGTTGCTGCTTCTCCTGCATGGATCTTTCATTTGCAAACTTTTTTCCCTTCACTATCTGATTGGCTTTCTTAAAGAACATGCTTATGAATGTATGAGATAGCAAGTGTGAAATTGTGGAGAATACCAATTTCTGCATCAGACTCAGTAAGTTTAAATTTTGTAATAGATTTAAGTGCTTTTAATATGCTATCCTCTCCAAGGGTGCAGGAACTGTTAAAGCAAATATTATTGTTCATATGCCGGTTTGATTTTTCTCTGAGTGCTGTAATATTTTGTTTTAAAATAGCAGCTGAGAGTATTTGAAGTCAGGGGACCCGAATTTAAATATTGGAGACTTGCATTCACTATTGTGAGTGAGCTTTAAAACTCAGGCTCCACCACTGATACTAAAAGCAGACCCTCTTTTGGAAAGAAGAAAAAGTCATTATGCAGCTTGATGATGCTTGCAGAAGTGAGTTTGACAGACAAGGGCATATGCAATACAGAGCAGTTACATGATCCTCACCGTTTTGTAAGACTTCACTCGACTACAAGCGTTCTGTCTACCTTCTAGACACAGAAGCAGACACTGCATCCATGTGAGAGACATTTAAATATCTCTAAACCTAAAATATATTTAAATTAAATGGATTTTAATGACATATTTTTCTGTTACCCAAGGGAGAAATTACAGTAAGTGGAGTTTGAATAAAGAATGGCAGTTAGGTTTTATGACTTTTGTTATTTTTTTTAACGTCTTTATTTTTTGAAAGTTCTGAAATTTCATGTGATGACATAGATATTAAAAGGTAAAGTCACTTGAATATATGACTGATGCATAACAATAATGAACTCAGTTACTCAAATTAGTATCTGAAGTTCTATTTACCTGAAGCTTACTGGGGCCTGAAAACTGATATTACTTTAATAAGAATTTGTTTTAGAGCTGGAGAAATAACTTGAAGGGCTTATAACATACTTTAAGTGTATGCAGGAAACCACAGTTTGACCTCTAGCAATGCATGTTCCCCTGGGCCACTGAGCTGGGAGTGCCCTCTGAACACTGCTAGGAGTAGCCCCTGAACATTGCTGAGTGTCACTCAAAAGAATAATAATAATTATATAATATTTAAAGTTTAAAAAACATTTTTACCATTTTGAAGGAGCGGCTTGGGAGGTGGCCAGAGGACCAGTGTGCATGCTGTGTCTGCAGGCATCCCAGGTTTGTTCTCTGGCACCGAATAGGAGCACTGCCAAGCTCCTAGCCGGTAGTTGCCCAGCCCTGCCAGATGTGACCCAAAAACCAATAAGCCGATCCAGAAACAAAACATCACAACCAACAAGTTTGAACAGAAAAATATGCCAACCATGTACATGTCTTTTAATTTAATTTAGAAAAGGCAGTGAGACCCCCCCCAACATTGCATACCATGTCTTTAACCCACTGTAATTCCTTTCAGGGCATATTTTTAGCATGGCCATTTGTAGCTTTTAGCTTTATTGGCAAGCACTTCTAATCATTCCTTATACATGAAGCATCAGTATGCATCCTCACATTTATAGCATGTTAGACATATGTGGGAAGGCGGCCCTTACATACTTCTTCATATGTCACCAGTGAAGTCAGCAGCCACGGTGCAACTGTGACTGTCAGTTTAATAAGTTGTATAACATTAATCAGAAAAGAAATTACCTTCAGGAATTCAGGGCCAACTTTTTATTATTTTCTCTAGTGTAAGGCAAATAACTCTAGGTAAATATTGATCTTAATTTTGTTTCAAAAAATGATTTCTTTGATTGAATTTTATTTTAAAAAGCTATGAATTCTGATGCTCTCCAGTGACAGAGCACTTCATTTAAAATTATAGAATAATGCAAAATTTTTCAAAAAATTTTTTGTTTCTGTTTTGAGGAGTTCAAATTTTTTGTGTGATCCATGGTAATACAATTAATGGATGCTATAATTAATTATCTGCCAATTCATTTTTAACAATACAAATCTTATTAAAGTTTAAATAGAAAAATATGTTAAACTGTTAAGTTTTTAGTTTTATAATTTCTGCATCAGTTTTTACCTACAGTTTATTACCAGTAGTATAAATTTTAAATTCCCCCAATATTTGCAATTATTCTTTCTATATCTAAAAAGCTATTGTTTTCCAAATCAGAATACATATAAAACATACTTATATAGATAATAGTATAGCTAAAATTTCTTGTCCATATTCACAATGATCTAATAGTCTGACATTTTTATGTTGATTTAGTAACCTCAATTAGTATTCAGCCAGTGTTTAAAGATTTATGATAAGTAAAGTAGAAGTAAATAAACTTTGAAGGGGGATGTCAAAGTTTAAAAAAGGAATTTAAATATTTTAATTCACTTCATTCAAGCATTTAGTTAATTAACATTTTCTCACCTTGCAGTTTGTTTCCTTTTTATTTTTATTTTTTGGCAACACCTGTTGATGCTCAGGAGTCACTCACAGTGGTGCTTAGGGGGCCACAGGGTGCTGGGATTGGAACCCTGAAAAGTTCATGGTTCAGCCCTCTGAGCTTTCTCACTGGTCTTCAGTTTTAGTCAATTTTGGTTTCTTGTTGGGGGTGCCTCTGCAGTAGTGTGGTGGTGGTGGGGAGCTCCCAGGGCACTAGGGAGGTCCTGCGGAACTGGGAAACAAACCTGGGGCCTTAGTCTGTGGCAGGGCTGTATTCTTGGAACCCCATCCTTCTTTTCAAAAAAATTTCATTGGCTTTTTCCCTCTAATATGGAGCGACAAGATAAATTTCGTTTTTCAGAAAATATGTTCTTAAATTATTTCCTTTTCAATTTTTTTTGGTTGTTTTTTTTTTTGGGTTACACTCGATGATACTCAGGGGTTATTCCTGGCTCTGCACTCAGGGAATTACTCCTGGCGGTGCTCAGGGGACCGTATGGGATGCCAGGGATCGAACCCAGGTCAGCCACAGGTCAGCCATGTGCAAGGCAGGCACCCTACCCGTTGTGCTATTGCTCCGGCCCTTCCTTTTCAATTTTGATTACATCTTCCTTAACTGATATTCACTGAGGAGTGCTCAATGCTGAAATTTAAGACTGTTTTTGAAGACAAACTATGAAACATTCCAATAAGCATATAGAAAAACATTCTCATGAGCAAATGAAACAAAATTTACACAGTTCTCTCTATTGTATGCTGCTAGAGAACAAACGTTTTCTAAGAAATAAGATTCCTGGGGGCCGGAGCGATAGTCTGGAGGGTAGGCGTTTGCCTTGCATGTGGCCGGACCCAGGTTCGATCCCCAGCATCCCATATGGTCCCCTGAGCATCGCCAGGAGTAATTCCTGAGTACAGAGCCAGGAGTAACTCCTGAGCATATGCCAGGCGTGACCCAAAAAAAGAAATAAGATTCCTTCAGAATTCATTAGCCATTCTTTGTATGCAGGAGATCCAACTTTATCCCTAGTGCCTTGTGGTCCCCTGAGCACCACTCCCAATCACAGAGCTGGCAGAAACCCCAAAAGGACAAGATGAGGCCAAAAATTAAGAATAGTTTGGTAGCTACTTGTGAACATGCCTTTTCCCCAACAGACCCTGGATTTCTGGGGTGCTCCAGAATATGCTTGAACATGTTCCTCAAAGTCACTTTTTGTACTTTCTCTTAGGGCTCCGGAGGAGTGAAAGCCTATCAGAAAAGCAGGTGAAAGAAGCCAAATCTAAATGCAAAAAGCATTGCTCTCCTGCTAACAGATGCACCAAACCCCAACTCCAAGGGAGTGTTGATGTTTAAGAAGCGGCGTAGGGGCCAGGAAATACACCCTCATCAGCTACGGAACTGGGGAGCTTGACCGAGGGGCAGGTGAGGAACAGGAGGAGGAAGGTGACCCTGACCCCATCTCTGAAGTGGCCTTCCTGGGTGCCAGCGAATCTGAGGTAGACGAGGAGCTCCTCTCAGACGCCGAGGGCAGCAGACACATTGTAAACTTTGACTGGGATTCGGGACTGGTAGACATCGAGAAGAAGCTGAACAGAGGCGACAGAATGGAGATGCTGCCTGACACCACGGGCAAGGGGGCCCTCATGTTTGCCAAGAGGAGAGAGAGGATGGATCAGATCACAGCCCAAAAAGAGGAGGAAAGGGGCGGGCAGCGTGTCAGAGGCTCCCCCAGTCCGATGGCCTGAGAACCCTGACTTCTTACCAGAGGAAGGAGGGAGGAGGCTGTGAGCATGCAGAGCTCGGTGAACAAAAGCTACATTGAGGTGACACAGGGGCTGGGCCACATGCCCCAACAGAATGGCTTGAGCGGGGTGACTGAGGCCCCAGAAGCCCACCGAATGATGCCCATGAATAGACGGCCAAACCCTTCCCAGGGTCTGTTCACCAGCCAGCGGCCCCTTTCTCCCAACCCGAAATGTGACAAGTCCCATTGCTGGTTTTCCTGCCCCTCCACCCTATTCTTCAGTCACCCCTCCACCAGAGGCCTTTTCCCGAGGAGTATCAAGTCCCACCAGTGGCCCCGCACCGCCACCTCCATGGCCACAGCCAGCTCCTTGGACCCAGCTGGCCTTCTACGATGCACCTGAACGCATTGCTTCCCGGGATGAAAGGATCGCAGTGCCAGCAAAGAGAACAGGCATCCTGCAGGAGGCCAAGAGAAGAAGCACCACCAAACCCATGTTCACATTTAAGGAGCCCAAAGTGAGCCCCAACCCCGAACTCCTGTCACTGCTTCAGAATTCAGAAGGTAAGCGGGAGCCGGAGCTGGGGCGACTCAGGACCCGAAGAAGACTACCTGAGTTTAGGGCGCAGAGGCTTGCACTTCATGCAAGGCTCCTCTGCTAAACAGAAGACCCCGCCACCTGTGGCTCCAAAACCTGCTGTCAGATCGTCCTCCTCCCAGCCACTGACTCCAGTCTCTCCAGTCTGGTCGCCAGGAGGGGCCCCGAACCAGCCTCCAGCCTTCCCTACACCAAGCCCCTCACAGGGCACTGTGGTCTCCTCCATCAAAGTCGCTCCAGCCTTCCTACCCTCCGGCCAGGCCCATGAGCGTCCAGAACCTGGCTGGTCCCTTCCCAGGCCCAAGGGCAGCAATGGCCAGTCAGAATTACACACCCAAGCCACCAACTGGTCCTACACCGACAGCAAATACTGCTGCTTATGCCGGGTCAGTGGGACCATCCAACGAGCTTCCAGGAATGAGTGGGAAAGGAGCCCAGCTCTTTGCGAAGAGGCAGTCAAGGATGGAGAAGTACGTGGTTGATTCTGACACGGTACAGGCCCACGCGGCCCGTGCTCAGTCTCCCACTCCATCTCTTCCTGCCAGCTGGAAGTACTCTTCCAACGTCCGGGCACCTCCTCCCATGGCCTACAATCCCATCCACTCTCCTTCCTACCCATTGGCTGCTATCAAGTCACAGGCCTCAGCCCCACAAACCTCCAAAACAAACAAGAAGAAGGGTAAAAAACCCCTCAACACTTTGGATGTCATGAAGCACCAACCATATCAGCTCAATGCGTCCTTGTTCACTTTCCAACCACCTGATGCAAAGGATGACCTCCCCAGAAGTCAGCTGTCAAGATCAGTTCTGCACCGGCCGTGAAGCAAGCCCTTCCTCCCGGCCGCTGAATGCCAGCTCACCCACTAATGCTCAGGCCTCATCCGTGTACTCCGTACCAGCCTACAGCTCCCAGCCTGTCTACTTTGCAGAGGCTAGCTCCCCAGTCAGTGCCTCCCCAGTACCTGTGGGCCTTCCCACCTCTCCAAAGCAAGGATCATCCTCCCCATCTTATTTTATGGCACCGAGGCCGAAGTTCTCAGCCAAGAAAAGTGGTGTCACAGTTCAGGTGTGGAAACCATCTGTGGTAGAAGAGTAATCTTGTATCTGATTGCCCACTTTGCTTGAACTGAATTGTTTGCAGTGTTACTGAGTCCCTGAAAATGCCTAGCAAGTCCCTCAACTTAATTTCAGATGACACCTCCCATTCTGGGTCCAAGGAGCGTAATTTTTTTTAATGAGTCAAAAAATCTAACTCAGGTTGCCTTTAAAACCCTATTTACCTTCCTTGCATACTTCAGAAAACCCAGGGCTTCCCCAATAGACATATTCAAGTATATTAAGTAAGCAGGAGACATAGGTCTTATATTTGAATCACAAGATAGACTGTGATCAGCGTTATCATTAGGACTTAATCTTTATGTAACTGAGCAGCTGTGCTTATAGTTTCAAGTGTAGTGAAAATGTGACATACATGTACCGGAATTTCTTCGTTAAGGAGTATGTTAGCTCTGATAATGGCACTGAAAGCTCAGACAAATAACTATAAGGAGGAAAGGATTTGTCTCTGGTCTTTCAACCTCAACCATGTATTTGCTATCTCAGCAAAGATGTCTTGAGGATTGTTGGAGTGTATAGTCTTTTGAGAAGTGGAGCGGAAGGAAGGAATGATCATAGTTTCTATACACTTGTTATGTGTTAGCTTCCCTTGCCCAGCATTTTATGTATTTTAACTCACTTCAGAAGACTTCTTAAAGTAAAAGTGATGAGCAAGCAGAGCAATTATTCTGAGAGACTAATTCTATCCTCCTTCCCTCATTATGTAAGACACTGAGAAAATTTCCAGTTGCCAGTGATGCCAGAGGTTTGCTTACCTCAGTGGAGGCGAGTGGTAGAGCACAGTGTGAAGGCATCATGTATAGAAAGGAAGCAGACTGCAGGTAAGGTAGGCTTGAGGGCTGTTCCTGACAGGGAACCCTGTGCATGTGAAGGCTGAGAACACCCAATAGGTGCAAGTGGGAGTCACCTCACACTTTCTTTCCTTGTGTTTGTTTTGCTTTTTGAGGACTACTTCTCACACTGTTCATTGCAGTGATCTTCCTGCATCTTTATTTATATTTCATGGACCAGGAGAATTCAGGCAAGGTTACCTTGTAAATTTGGAATAGTCCCACACCATGTCATCATCCAGCTGGCTAAGAAGTTATTCATACCATTGACCTTTCTCATATATATCTTAAGCCCAAGTCTAACCAACTGTGGAAAATAGCCAATGTAGAGATCCACAAAGCATTTTGTTAGCTCCAAAGGAAAGCTATCAAGAAAATATAGGAGATATGTTTAGAGACTTCTCAGAAAAGTTGGCCTGTTTTGAGGGTACATGGTACTATTTTAACCCTCTGGAAATATCTCTATTCCTGTTCTTTTACTTTTTCTGCTGTCACTGTCAATCTGCTATGTATTTTTCACTGTCCTATTAAAATATTACTTATGTATCTGTTCTTGCCTGTATTTACAAAAATCCCCTGTATAACCTGTTCTGGCCTGTCATTTTTCTGACATTCCTATTGCTCCCCAAACATCTGAGTTTCCACTTTGTGAGCCTATCCATTTCTGTATATGTTGTACAATTGCAAGCTGTAGGTGTTTCTAAAATGCCGAAAGCTGTAGGTGTTTCATAATGCCCAAAGAAGAGAATTAAGTCAGCTACAGAACAATGGGGTTAATTCTTTGGCTTTTATTCTGGCAAACCTGCCTTCAGTGGTAATTTACCTAGAGGTTACAACAGGATGTACTGGGTCTCTTATTTGCCTTTTTGGGAAATCAATTAGGAAGATTAATTCGGGATAAAGGAAAAGCAGTCTCCCCATTATATAACACTATTGTTTGTATCACTTGTTCCCTGCAAAGGAAGTTCATTGAAGCTGTGTATTTTGCATTCTTTTCTCATAGAACAACCAAAAAAGGAGTCTTGAGGTGAAGCAGGAAAGGAGATCATTTTTTATAACTTTGCATTCTTAACATAGCGTTTAAAGAACGGCATGAATTAGAGGAAAGATAATGCAACACAAGGTTCTTAATGTGAGGTCATCAGTTCAAAAGTAGCCTGAGCTGGTAATGACCCAGAAGTATCCCCCAGTTGTCCAGAGGCTTGTGGTATGTAGGAACAAGAAGTGTTTTCAGTCGGTTTCCTGTTGGACAGGTGGCAGTCTTAGCAGAGTGCTGTTTAGAGTTGGTGACTAAAGACACAGCTTGCTGTCTGGGACCGTCACTGGGTTCCCCAGTCCAGGCATTCAAGGCATCTGTAGCATGGACCGGGGACTGATATCATAGGTTTAATTGTGGGACAATTGTGCCCCACATTCTGGGGTGGGGTTATCCTCCAAAATGTTGTCCACCTCCAAGTCTGACCTTCCCTGATAGGAAGGTCCCAGGGGAGATGGAAGAACCAAGGAAGCTCCTGGACCTCTTCTCCCCACCCAGGGAGATCCCCTAGTCACTTGACACTTGTTTGCCATGGGAGTTGATTAGCTCTCCTGTGGGAATGTTGAGAATGATGTCAGCATGCCAGGTGGAGTGTTAGACCTCATAACCTCAGCTTCCCTCCTGTTAGGCACACTGAGAGTCTGGGTGCTGATGCTTTTGTTGTGGTGACAGATGCTTGCTTGTTGGTTGGCTGGTTGTAAGTTTGGAGGAGATGGTATTGTTTACTCTTCAGCGAGATTCTTTAATATTGCCTCTTCCCTTGTGCTTTGTTAGCTTAATTTCTAATAAAGTCAAATCTTCTGTTTTCAAGGAGGGGGAAGGGTAATGCCCAATGGTGTCCCAGCATTACCCCCAGCACAGTGCTCAGGAGTTGCTTTCTGCAGCACTTGGGGGATCATGCAGTGCAGGAATCAAACCCAGACTTGCATCATGCACTCCTGCTCATGGAGCTGTTTTTCTTGCCTGGGGATAAGTTTTTATTATCTACACAATAGCAAAGATCACTTCCTGAGTGTGTATTGGTAGATAATGTATGTGCTTTCTCCCAAGGGGCGACCCACTGCATAGTTTACAGGCACTGGAATATAAAATAAAATGGAACTAAACACAGACACTGACTTCCTGTAGCACCTCATGCATGTTTTTTTTCCTACAAGTTTCCCCCTCGATAATGTCTCACTGCATCCTTCCTCCCTGGTGTTAATACTGTGCCCCAGATGGCATGAACAGCACTCCTGCTCTTGGTGGGGGCATACTATGTGAATAGAAGTATGGTGTGTTTCCCTCAGTGCTACAAGAGGAAGAACTCCATCACGTGTCTGGTAAGACTGGGAATCAGAGAGTTGTCACTTTATCTCTGGCATTTTAATAGACATGTAGTATTGGTTGGGGGGTGGGGGGCTTGGGGGGAAACTCATTTTCTACATTTTGACTCCTCAGTCATAATTTGCACTACATTTTGGGCAATTTAATTTCCTTATACTTTGGCATGTCTAATATGAGTAACTATTAACATGTATCTCTCATTTAATCTTCACAAGAAGCTGCATATTGCAATCATAGGATAACTGGAATTGCAGATACTTCTTTACAGTAAGCTAGGGTTCTTATCCTTCCAGGTTGGCTAATCTATTTCCTGAAGTGGGTGGCATGAGGGAGACCTGTAGGAACACTCAGCCCAAACTTTGGCAAGAGGCCCATGGAAATGTAAAAAGTACTAGTGATCCAAAGGTAGGAACTGATGTGGGAAACTGCTGCCCCTTTACAGTTGTAGCTCAAATAGCTCTGAAGCTCGTTTTACTTCAGAGAGACCCATCAGACACTCTGATCCTGACACTTTGAAAGAAAACTTTGCAGAGCCTAAGAAGACCCCTAGCTTTTTGTATTTCCATTTAGACCTAATTTTTCCAACCAAAAGCTCTAGCTGGCCTTTTTTTTTTTCCCCATGTCATCCAATTATAAATACAATAACCTGCCAGGACCCCTACATTCTGAAGGTGAGTTCCTGGATTCAGTTGCTATTTAGTTAGCACGTTTGGCCTAGCAGGAAAGTATCTGATGTTTTGGACTTCCAAAAGAAACCAGAGTGTCTGAAGAGCAAAGGGCTTCCAGAGGGAAGCAGTGGGCTCAGTGATCTGAGTTGCTGAATTTGTTTTGAAGTTTTTGTGGGTTCATGAGAAATATTTGTAAACTCTAAGAGCCCACATTATTATATTCCCAGAAGCACTGATCTTTGTTGGTCTCCTGTATCCTTATCACTGGACTCTGGGGGACACAAAAACTCAGGTCACACTTCAGCGATGCTGAGTTCATCAACAAGTATTCTGGGAAAAGAGCAGATTTGAATTCTTTTCTAGACTTTCCACTAGGGTTGGCCAAAGGCCATGAAGAAAACTGGTAAATTCCCACAGGACCCAAACACCCGGTTTAAAGACCGAAATTGAAAAAAGAGGTCAGTTCCTGTCTCTCCCTCTGTTTGCTTTCTTTTAATGGAGCACCCACCCAACCAATGAAAAGCAGCCTTCAGGAGGAACCCTCAAGTCAAAACAATCCTTTCTTTGATGTTAACCAGGTACAGCCACTTATTCAATTTAAAAAAATGTTACGTTTATGTAGTGTATTTTTGTATTCTATAAATTAGCATTTGGTACTTGCATACTTAGGGTCATAGCACTAACTACTAAGAAGCAATTGAGTAAAGATTAAGTTAAAATCAAGTCCCTGGGG
This sequence comes from Cryptotis parvus, assembly GCA_021461705.1. Taxonomy (NCBI): domain Eukaryota; kingdom Metazoa; phylum Chordata; class Mammalia; order Eulipotyphla; family Soricidae; genus Cryptotis; species Cryptotis parvus. The sequence continues at coordinate 37,411 of JAJIBD010024804.1, forward strand.
CTGGGAGAGAAAGCTCAGAGGTTAGGGACATCTACCTGACCCCAGTTCAATTCCTGGCACCACATAGTACCTGAACATCACAGAAGAAACCTTTGAGCACCCCAGAACTGCTGGAGTAGACTTGGTGGTCCTTCCCACCTCAAGATCCAAGCAGCACCCTATACTGTGGCCCTCACAATAAGCCATCCAGCCTGGCTGTCTGAGTGGAAGTAGCCTCCAGCCCCTGAGCACTGCATTTATACACACACACCACACACACACACACACACACACACACACACACACACGATTCTGGCAGACATTTCTCAGATTTCTGGTTTTCTGGAAGGTTTGCCTGCTAATAAACTAGAGAAAGCTTAGGCTCTATCTGCATGAATTTTCAAAATTTTCTTTTTGGATTCTAAATACAAACTCCTCGTTGGGTTCCTCTGTTTACTTGTTTTTGGCTTGCTTATGTAGATTTTTGCGCTTTTTCACTGGCAAAATACATATTCAATGGTCCTAATAAAAATTATCTGAAGGGGCTGCAGATATGACATAGAGAGCAGGAGCCCTAGTTCCAAGCCCTGGCACCACATAATCCCCAGAATATTGCCAGGAGTGGCTCCCAAGCACCAGAAAGCAAGGTATATAGCTCAAAGGGGGGGGCACATGCTTACTATGTTCATGGCCCTGAGTTTGATCTCCTGTATTCCATGTTCACCAAGCATTACAGGGTGTGGTCCTGGTGACCATTAACTCCATAGTGCCTGACCAGATATCCCCAAGAATGGCCGTGAAACTCCAAGCACTGCTAGATATGGCCCTTATAAAAATAAAATACTCACAATAATCAAACTTGCCCACCAGTATAACAGATAATGGTAATATTTATGTGAAGGCAATGTTAAAATGTATCTGGGAGAAATCCTGCTTTCACAGTCTTTCCTTCTGAGCTACTTATTAACTATCAGAGTTTGTATATGGGAAAAACAATCAAAGATTTGTAGTTGACTCTGAGAGGAAAATGGGAAAAGTAAGAAATATTCTTCTAGGAGTATATATTAAAAAGCAAAGCAAAGTGTATTGTTATTTTTGGGAGACATTTTAGAAGTCAGTTACATCTTGATTGTCTTCATTTGGTGGAATAATCTGTTCTAAGGTTCAAGTCACGATGATGTAGATGGAACAGAAGCATTTTAACCACCTGGAGAGCCAAGGAAAAGGCGGGACATGGGGAGGGAGACAGGTATAAGTTGCAGGTTATATCAGCAGATATAATAAAATATATATAATGGATAACTTGCCCAAGATCTCACTGTGTGTGGATGTAGTCCTGTAGGCCCCGAGGCACCGCCAGGGTTGTTCTGCTTTTCACAGCTTCACAGAGCCCAAACAGAACCATGAACTTCACATTAAACTGCCAGCCCAGCAGCTGGTCAGTTACCAAGAGTAGGCCTGTGATCCTAGATGCACCACCTGAGGCACCCAAGGAGACAAAAATAACTCTAAAACTATGCTAAGCATCATAGATATGAAAATGAATTTCATAAAAAGAAGCATTTGTTTTACAGGTAGGTAATGATGATGGTAATAGAGAGATTTAGCAATGATTTTTTTTTAATTAGACGTCCACAAATTCTTTTATTTTCTCATTTTAAGATGAAAAGATGGTACTCAAGGGCTGAGATTTATGGTGATTGCCTTTTCAAAACAATAAATTAGCCGGAGCGATAGCCCAGCGGGTAGGGCGTTTGCCTTGCAAAGGCCGCCTGCCTGTGCTGGTCTGGGTTCGATACCCGGCATCCCATATGGTCCCTGAGCACCGCCAGGAGTAATTCCTGAGTGCAGAGCCAGGAGAAACCCCTGAGTATCGCCGGTGTGACCCAAAAAAGCAAAAAAAAAAAAAAACAATAAATTAAAACCAAGGTGTCAATGTAAAAGAAAAATCTCCTTTTGGCTTTTAACCATTCTATACTGTAGGGAATTTTTTTAAATACGTTTTGAGCCAGTACTCTCCATGACTTACTGGTGAATCAATTGTATCTTGAGATACTGAAACAAAAACGATTCTAAAGAGAGTAATGGCTAAAAGAAACACACATTTTCAGTATGCTCCTTAAAATACTCTTAAATACTCTAAAAAAGTAATTGTTATTGGAACAAGAACACCAAGTTCCTGAAGTTCCTCTCAGCTTATACATTATACATCCGTGCTAGACCCGCATGATATAGGAGGCCTTCCGTAGAAGACTTCTGGCTATTTTTGTCAAAGTCTTCCCAGTGTGGACTATTTTGCATCTCAGGGCTTTTTGAGTATCCTCAACCCAACCGCCCAGATAATAACTCATTGTTTTTGGAACATTTCTCCTGAGAAACACCTTTCATAACTCCAAGCATGGGTCTTGAAAATTCCCATCCCCAATTCCAGGGAAAGGAAATGTGCACTTGGAATTTAGTTGTAAAAACCCTTTGTCAGAATTGAAGAGCTTCGCTATTTTCATTAAAGTTCAGGGGGCAGAAGCTAGGCAGAGATGGTATACACAGCTGGAACGCAGACCTAGGAACATAGGTCCAGCCCTGCACTGCAGGCCTCTGCACACTGCTGGGGAGCTACTCTCTAAATAATATAAATAAAGCAAGTCTTATTTTAATAAGACGATTAATGCTATTTTAAATTAGTCTTATTTTAATAAGACGATTGATGCTATTAATAAATTAAATGCTGTTTTAAATTAATTCTATTTTAAAAAGCATTATGAACTAGGTAACATGCTTTACATGTAAGAGGCCCAGGCTCAATTCTTGGTATTTCATGACCTTGTAAGTGCTGCCAGGAGTGATCCTGAGCTATACCTGATGTGGCCTCAAAATACAAAAGGTTAAAGCCAGGGCCAGGCTAAAGCACATGCCTGGATTGCTTAAGGTCCCAGATTTATTCCTGGCATTATGTGCCCCCACTACCACCCTGCCTGAACTGCCAGGCTTGCAAAACTATTAAGTATTGGTGACAGTATATATGTTTATATATCTTGCCCCCTGCAAAGTCCTGGGAAAGCCCTCAACCCCCAAATATAACCAATGCGAAGAGAAAAATCAGAGTCCCTAATATGGTGAGAATTAAGGAAGCTTAGTCTATGTCTTGTAGCATTCGAAATACTCATTCATCCCAGAATAACTGAATTATAAAGTAGATACAGTGATAATCCCACTTTCCTAGTAAAAATTTAGTCCCCCCGCCCTCCCCGCTCCCAAGGTCCCCGAGCACCGCAGAACCTGAGTCGAGCCGAGTACCCCTGAGCACGCTGGTGACCTAAAAAGCAAAAAAAAAAAAATTGTGGTTAGAAATACAAAGAAACTAATCTACACTGTTGACTAAAGTCAAGCTCCCAAACTAGTCTCTAATCCCAAAGCTACACAACCTTGTCCATCATAAAACCAGAAATGCCACAGGTGAAAGAAATGCCCATGAGGTACTTTCTAAGGTTCTCTCTACCTGCCTAGCTGAGAAATGACTCCAAAGTTTCTTTCTCCCTTACAATTTTAAAGTAAAAATCCTTGAGTAGTCTTGGAATTTGCTAACCCTAGTGACAGACTTTCATTACTAAGGAGCTGGTGGGGGAAAGCTGTTGCTTCTACTCCCAGGTCTGTTTGCTTAAAAACTCAATCTATGGCAAAAAATGTTCCAGACACTTCCGGCCAACTCCCATGGCCTATATATAAATATATATTTAAAATATATATAAACATATACTTTTTAAAAGTCATGTCTGCTTTAAGATTGCTACAAAGGGACTTTGTTCAGATCCAAACACCATTATTAAGTGGGAGTAGAATATGCTGAGCAACAGATATAATTTGGGGGGGCCGGAGCGATAGTACAGCAGGTAGGGCATTTGCCTTGCATGCGGCCACCCGGGTTCGATCCCCGGCATCCCATATGGTCTCCCAAGCACCACCAGGAATAATGCCTTAGTAAAGATTCAGGAATAAACCCTGACTGTCGCCTGGTGTGACCCAAAGAGAAAAATATTATATATAATTTGTTTATGGGGAGACATAGTAATAAATGAAATAAGTTCTCAAAATAAGAGGATTGGTGTCCCAAGCAAGGCACTAGTGGGGTCTCAGACTGAATCAGGCCCAGCATAGAAGAAGCCAGTGGCCCAGGCCCCAGGATGGTTTCTGCAGCAGGGACTCTGCAGGAGCCTGGCTAACTGCTGCAGCCGCAGGAGACAGACAGCTGCTCCCTCCTCCCAGCATGGTCCCAGGACAAAGGGTCAGCAACCTGGCCTCATCTGAGTAATTGATCCCCTAGCTGGAGAAGCATGATCCATTTTCAAAACCAGCAAGAGTGAAACCTCAGTGTGAGCACAACAAATTCCCAGCTCACAGGGCCAGTGATGCAAACAGTTCTCAGAAGCTGAGTGACTGACAGAGGAAGGAATGTCAAATTCTAGTTGCTGTTTAGACCCTAGGGAATTTTTGTGGGCTTTCTGATCCTTCCGAAAGTCTTTGAGTAAGAAGCACAAGTGTCAGAACTGGACTTGGAGAGAAAAAAAAATTAAAATTAAATCAGAACCAGTTACAATTCTGAAAATTTTATCTCAATTTAAAATAGCTTTGGATTCTGTTGCAGTTAGATTACTTTAGTTTCCTTTTTGTGCTATTGAATGACATTTTACTTTAAAAAGTAAAAAATTGCAGCCAGGTCTTTCTCTTTCATGTTCCATAGTTCTGTTTTTTCTCCAAGCATATCTCAGATTCACTGTATCACTGTATCACTGTCTTCCCGTTGTTCATCGATTTGCTCAAGTGGGCACCAGTAACATTTCCATATGTCCCGTCACAAGTAACTGTAGCCCAAGGGCATCTGCTTGCTCCAGGGACAGGAAGAGCCTCAATCTATTCAGGTCATGGAATTGAGGTTCATAATTGTTACTAGTTTTTGGCATATCAAATAAAACATGGGTAGCTTTCCAGGCTCTGCCGTGTAGGTGGTATACTCTCAGTATAAGGCTCTCATCTCGATCATTTACTGATGAAACTTAAAGGGGAAAGATCAGGTTTTCTCTCGGGTGGAGCGCTGAGGAACTATTGAGTCTGAATATTGAGAATGACTGACCTCATGATCCTCTAAGGCTGAAAACTGAGCAGATTGAACTAATAAAAGCACAGGCTTTATTTTGTGTGTGTGTGTGTGTGTGTGTGTGTGTGTGTGTGGTTTAGATGATGCAGTGGAGGGTTTCAAACCCAGGGTCTCAGACCCCTGGCAAGTGCCATGTCAGTTCTACAGTTTTTTATTTCTTTTAGAATCACACCTAATAGTGCGTAAGGGATCCTCCCAGCATAGTATTTGGGTATTGCTCCCAGCAGTACCCAAGAGGCCCTACAGCACTGGAGATTGAATGTAGGGATCCTGCATGAAAAACCTGCACTTCTATTAGTTGAGCTCTCTCCCTGGCTCACAGCTGGACGAATTTTCAATAACACATTCACTTATCAAGGGTGTAACCCATTGGGTTGCTTGTTAGTTTTTATCAGATGCTTCTAATTATAATTATGTAATCATTATTCTTTATGTAATTCTTTATATAATTCTTTGGCTTTATATGAACCAAAGTGGACTCATTATATTTTTTCAAATTTTGGATCACAACATTGAAATATCACAATTCATTGCAAGTGATACTAGTAAAGGGCAAAACAAAATATATTACATAAAGCTTTTGGTTTCATACTCCAGTTCACCAAGATCATTTCCTTTATATACAGTGCTTTTTGTTCTAGCAAGCGAGTTCCGTGATTAGTATCTTAACACTCTTTTCCAACTTTGGCTCCAAGATCCCTTAGCCCTATCCTAAAAATTTGAATTTGGTCAGGAAATTTTTTGTAATATGCACTCCAGGTTATTCTGATGAAAACAGATTCTGAATCATACTTCAAAAAGCACTTTTCTAACACACTAAAGCACTTGCACCAACTTTATTCTTTAAAACCCAGCACTAGTTTCCAGCCCTTCCAGTCAGGGTCAGGCGGATTTGTAAACGACACAGGTTTCAAATGGCCCCCATGAATTGCCATGGAGAGAACAGCTCAGAAGCCTGGACTTGATTCCAAAGGCCCAGGAGATGGCAGCAAACTCACTTCTCTCTCTCAGAAAGTACTTGCTTCCCCAGGCATCTGAACATTCTTTTAAATTTTATGTTCACATAAAAGAATAAAGAGAACCTTGGGCTGTGATTTTATCTAACCCCAGCTTCTAAACGAGGCTGAGAATAAGCATTTTAGGAATAGAAAGATATACTTTTATCATCAAGAAAAGGGACTGTACAAGTTCCCTGCTTGTTTTGTTCTTATCTCTGGGGAAAGGACTTGAATGACTTCCCTTGGCTTCCAGGCAGTAAGATTCTGTTATCTCCAATAAAAAAATGTGCCTACTAATAACTAACTTAAATCTCCCTGGCAGTAATGAAAACATTCTTAATTGGGTTTGTAGGCTAAAGGAGAATTCTGAAACACTTTGGGTGCTAGTCAGCTTTTGGAAATCAAAACAAATATGATTGAAAAAAAAACTTAGAACCAAATAGAAGTACATGTACTTTGTTGTCCATAGAGGAAATATGCCAGTATTATTTTTATTTAATCAAAGAGTGTAGTGGACTGACAAAATATTTAATCGGTCAGAGGCTGTTTTTTTTTAACCCCCCACCCCTACCCCCAACAGCAGAACAAAAGGAGCAGGTAGACCTGCTGAGTAGCTGCTTTGATCCCACCATGGGAATTGTTCTCAGACTTTTGATGCGTTTAACTTTATTTCTAAAACAAAAAGGAGGGGAAAGTGCCTGGAAATTCTGTAATATGAGATAGATGTTTGGACATTCACCTGTGGGAGAAAAGACTCAGGAGTTAGGATATTTGAGGAACTCTGGTGTGAAAAGAATCATGGATTGAAGTTACATGGTAGGAAATTTCTGTTCATCTTCAGAAAACATCAAAAACCTGGTAGGAAGAGAAGAAGGAACTAACATATACAAGCATAGAACTATGAAAAATGAAAACATGTATTACATAGAAATCTCACATACATGGTAAAACGTTTTTTTAATGAATAAGAAAACCAAAGATCAAGGAAGTGAAGAAAGTTGCCCATAGCCCCCAGCGTGTAAAGAGAGAAGAATCTCTGTTTATCTGTTTTCCTTTCAGATGTTTCTGCCACTGCAGTGGACTATCTATTGTCTAATGAAAGTAACCCGCCTCAGGGGAAGCGGGATTGTGGGATCTCACCCATCCGTCTCTAAGGTTTTGTTATTCTATAGGAAAATGTCTTCTAAAAAATTCACAGATGTGCTTCTTAATTTTTAAGTATTTTTATTAATTTGTGATACAATTTATGGTATTTATGTTAATAAATACCAAATTTGGTTAATAAATACCAAATTTATTAATTTGTCTAATTACAATTAGACATGGGGCAGAGCTGCTACTGACTCTCACTGTGCCCAGCCACTCATGAGGTGCCCGGGAGGGATGGCAGGTTCTAGCCCTGGCCCACCACCCCAGCAGAGCCTCACAACAAGCCAGACGACCCCCCCACTCTATGAGGACCTCCACTTTTTCCACATCCGGACTTCCTCTTCATCAGAACTCCACCCAGCAGACCAGCCTATCACAGCCCGGCTCGTGCGGCCACTTGTGGCTGCGCGGTTCATCAATAAATGCTGGATTTTGAGATGACTACAAGAGTATGCTACCCACATGGCAGAGCCTGGCAAGCTACCCGTGTCGTATTTGATATGCCAGATACCAATAACAATTATAGACCTCATTCCCATGACCTGATGGAATGGTTTGAGGCTCTTTATGTTCCTGGAGCAAGCAGGTTCCCTTGGGCTCTACTTGCATGAGACAGGTCATATGTAGATGTTACTGGTGCCTGCTCGAGCAAATCGAAGATAAACAGGAAGACAGTGATACAGTGATTTTTTATTAATTTGTTGGCTTTTGAGTCACCCCCAGCATGCTCAAGGGCTACTCATCACTGCTGGGGGCTGCAGGGTAGGGTTGGAGCCAGTGTTCACACATGCAAATGTTGGACTTAGAAGTAGTTCTGTCGTTTAAAAGAAATTATCAGTGTAAACCCCAATTACAACAAAATTTGTTTATTTTGTACTTACTTGATTCCAGGATATTTAAAAAAGCGATATTAAAAAGTAAATACAGGGCCCATAGATGTAGCTCAGTAGTAGAGCACTTGCCTACCATGTATGAGACCCTGCCTCACCATAAAATACTAAGGGTGGTGCTGGTGGACCCTGGCACTGCAGACTTGGGTGACTGAGCACTGCTTGGGAGCACCCCCTACACAGGAAAATAAAATACATAATTTTGCTAAAGAGAGATGTGGTGAAGCAATAATTTGTCTTTCCTGGAGGCCATATCTGGGAGATGTTCCATTTGGTTTTCGTGTCTATAATGTGCACTGATCATTCCCCTACTTCTTGAGACACACAGAGATTCTGCCCAGAAATGGAAGGAGCTTAGAACATAAAGACATTGCTTGAAGCACTTTTTGTGGTGGTGAGGTGAAGTAACTATATATCAATACCATAAATTGTATCACTATTATAGCCATATTACCTAAAGTACAACACTTTTAATTGCCCCCTCAAAAAAACAAAAATAAAGTTCAGGGGCAGACATCCATCAACAAGGTCTGAATATTCCATTCTCAGAACCACATGCCCACAGGGTCCCAGGGCCCTCAGCTATACAGCAGGACCCAGGGATGAATCATCTTGCCTGGTTGGTGTAGTCTCTCCAGGAATCTCCCCAACCCTATCACTATCACTTGTATCACTTGTCTTCCCATTGTTCTTCGATTTGCTTGAGTGGGCACCAGTAACATCTCTATACGCCCCATCACATGCTAGTGTAGCCCAAGGGCATCTGCTCACTGCAGGAACAGGAAGAGCCTCAAACCATTCCTTCAGGTCATGGAAATGAGGTCTATAATTGCTACTGGTTTTTGGCATATCAAATACAACACGGTAGCTTGCCAGGCCCTGGCAGGTGGTATACTCTCAGTAGTAGGCTCTCATCTCATGCATTTCTGATGAACCAGGGGAGATCAGCTTTTCTCTTGGGTGGAGCTCTGACAAGCTGTGGAATCCAGATGTTTAAAACGACTGCCCTCATGGTGTGGGGGTTCCTCTGTCTTCTTTGGAGGCTCTATTGGGATGGCGGGCCAGGACTAGAATCCACCTTCCCTCTCAGATGCCTCATGATCAGCTGAACACAAGGAGAGCCAGTAGCAGCTCTGCCCCATGTATCTGAGTCTCCCCACCCTACCTCCATCATTTCACCTATCACTACATCTTCATCCTTTACAGTTAAAATGCACATTTTCCATCTTATAAAACTATGTCAAATATATATTGTATTCTTACAAGAAACTGTCCTTTATAAAGAAGACCCATTTAAGTATTTACTGAGTACTTGTTATTTAAGTATTTATTGTGTAGTTCATGCTACTCAACTTCTACTTTTTAATTATTTTGTTTTTCAAACTTATGTAATAAGTCACTGAGCACCATAAGCCCATCCTCAAGTCAAAATCCTCTTTTTTTTGTACAGGGTGGCTGACTTTTTATCAAGGCGTCCTGGGGATGTGCTGCATTGTCACACTGTCATTTCTTTTTTTTTTTTTTTGGCTTTTTTTGGGTCACACCCGGCGATGCTCAGGGGTTTCTCCTGGCTCTGCACTCAGGAATCACTCCTGGCGGTGCTCAGGGGACCATATGGGATGCCGGGATCGAACCCAGGCCGGCACAGGCCGGCCGTGTAAGGCAAACACCCTACCCGCTGGGCTATCGCCTCCAGCCCCACACTGTCATTTCTTATTTGGACTTCACTTTTTGTGCAAATGAGCTGGTCTAAACTGATGTGCATTTAGCCACTGGTTGTAACATCAGAGTTGCATTTCTTCTGGGGCTCTCTAGCCCACAGTAATAAATTGTAAGAGAGTCTTCCCTCCTTCCTGCCTCCTTTAACCCCCTTAAATAAAAGAATGGGAGGTAACTTTTCTCGCAACCAAAACAGATACCAAATCTCTTGCCTTCCTCACTGCGCATATGTGATTCCAAGTGATCAGTTATCAGATAATTACATGCTCTCTCTCTCTTCTTTCATGTGTGTGTGTGTGTGTGTGTGTGTGTGTGTGTTGAATGCAGGCCCTCCCACATTCAAAGCAATGCTTTACTGCTCAACTCTATTCCCAGCCTTACTAATTTTATTCTCAAAGGAATTTACTTGCATTAGATTTCTTTAGTTTGATGAAATCAGCCAGATAAAGAGAAAAGGTAGAGCTGAGAAAAACAGTGGTCAACAGGAAAATTTGCTAGGAAGTATCTCACCATATTTAAGAAACAGATGAGAGGAACTTTCATATTAACTGGAACTCTGGAACTCTTTTTACAAAAAAAAATAATCTGAAATAGATAAAAGACTAGGATGGGAAAATTAGATAATCTTGGGACATTGCTATTTTCATCTTTCCCCTAGCATTAAAAAAAAAAAGCTGCTCAAGAATTGAGAAATGCACATCACTGATAAACATTTTTTCTTCTTTAGCTATCAAAATATTTATGAGGGCTTAGATATCCTGGTGCTTGCAGAAGAATTTACCTTTTATCCCTTTTTTTTTTTTTTTTTTGGTGAGGGGCGTGTTTTGGGCCACACCTGGCAGTATTCAGGGATTACTATGGGCTCTGAACTCAGGTATGCCTGATGGGCTCAGGGATCATATGGCATGCCTGGAATCAGTTGCCTTATGCAAGGCAAGTGCCCTACCTACTCTGCTATCTCTCCTGCCCCTATTTTATCTTTGTTTTGGAGGGGGGAGGTGTCACAACTGGCTCTGCACTCAAGAAATACTCCTGACCTGCCCCTATCATTTATCTTTGATAAGACTATTCATCCAAAATGGCTAGAGCATTGCTTTTGTTGACCTTTGTGAATCAACAGATGGATTTCCATGAATTGAAACTAAAAGTGAAAGAAAAAAGTGATTGATAATTGGATAGTCAGAAACTGTCTAAATGAAGGCAAAATTGAGAATGGAGGGTTGTTAGAGGAATGATAAGGAATAAGATCATTTGATTTTTGTTTGTTTTCATTTGTTTCATCTGTTGTTTGCATCTTAATACAGCAATTTAAAGGAAATTGGTTAATGGGTATATAGTAATCCACAGAGCTAAATATAGTTACTTAGTATTGTTACTAGAAATTTAAAAGGTTATGAAGTATATATTATCATCATATGATTCATCTTCCTTCAAAGATACATTAGCATATTTTTAAATTATTTTATTAAAATAATAAAAAAGCTATACAATTACAAGCTATACAAGCTATACAATTACAACGTTGTTCATTTTTGGAGGTTTCGGTCATATAGTATTCCAGCACCCCTCCCTCCACCAGTGCCCATTTCCTACCACCAATGTCCCCAATTCCCTCCCCTCCCATAGCCTGCCTCCATGGCAGGTTCTTTATCTCTTTTCTCTCTCCTTTGCTCTCTTTTCCTTCTCTTACATATTTGTGGATTGCAATACATACACTTAGAGACCATCATGTACATTGTTTTGCCTGTATTTAATGCTCAGTTCTAGGTTGGTATTAGCCTTTTCGACATTTATTTGCACATGTTCCCTTCTCTGTCTTACCTGACCTCTGACTCCCACAGGTTTGCGGCAATTTCCACTTTTGGTAAGACGTCCTGATCCACGTTTCGCCTGACATTGGCTTTTGGTATCATAATATGTATATGTATATGTATATGTATATGTATGTGCATAGTATATATATATATGTCAACATTAGCATATTTTTAAGGAAGACATGAGTTTGTCCCAAAAGATAAAAGGGAAGAAACAGAAAAATTTGCTAAAAAATTGAGTTACTTTGAATGAAGGTAAGGGCCACATAACAAAATCGGCTAAAATATCCAAGATGAAAAAGGATAATTATATACTGCAGTTTTGTGCGTGCATTAAGAAACCTATGCCATAAAGAAAAGCTGTAATAGCAGCTAAGGCCAGTGGCAAAATTAAACATTTGTGCTCTAATTTTAAAAAGTTTGTCAAGTAGACAAGCAAACCAATTCCTCAAGAACTGTTCCTTGATCCATCAGTGGCAGAGTTCAGCTCTACCTGGGATTAATAGTCCCATAATGCTTGTTTAAAGAAATGTCCCTGGCACACTTCTGATATATGATGCTTCCAGGTTTCCCACTTGTATTTCTGAAGCACACAGTCATGGCTTTCATAGCCAACTCTGCTTACATCTAATTTTCCCATCCTAGTCTTTTATCTATTTCAGTAAGCCAGTCATTCCTTTGAAAACTCCACTTTACCATGTCCCTGTATCTCTAAAGTAAAGGACATACATGTTTCTGAAGAAGGAAACATAAATATATGTTGCCAGTAAATCTCAAGTTTCCCAAAGAACAGTAGATCAGAGATTTTTCCCCAGCACCCAAGATAGGAATCAGAGAATTCATTTAATAAGCTTGGAACATAATGGACAAGAAATTGGAACAAAGATCAAGTTTGTGGGGGCGGAGCGATAGCCCAGCGGGTAGGGGCGTTTGCCTCGCGCGCGGCCTTGTGCCGGCCTGGGTTCGATTCCCGGCATCCCATATGGTCCCCGAGCACCGCCAGGAGTGATTCCTGAGTGCAGAGCCAGGAGTAGCCCCTGAGCATTGCCGGGTGTGACCCAAAAAAGCAAAAAAAAAAAAAAAAACAAACAAACAAACAAAAAAAAAACAAAGATCAAGTTTGTGATTTCTTTCCACTGTAGTCTCTGAAGACTTGGGAAATGTCATCTGTTGTGCTGTTGATTTTTCATTTTCCTTACCATTAGCAGGATTTGACATCTCCATTTAAAAATGTAACTAGAGTTGCAACTGAAAGGTCACTTCTAAATAAACTGCCAGAGGAAATTTGGAGAAACCTTTATTTCAAAGAGACCCAACAAAGTTACTTTAAGCACACTCACTTCTCAAGAATTTGCTTCTTAAGGTCTTAACTGATAATACTTTCTTGTGAGAAAACTAAACCCATATTACCCGGGAATCACGTTTAATGAAGGGGCATAAGCTCTGCTTTGAGTACCTATCTATTTTAAAAAAGCCATATTTCATCCCGACTTTTGCTCTAATGTATGTATTTATGGTGATTTCTTTTTGTGTGTGAGTGAAAGAAGGCGATGTTTACCTGGCTTTGTTGTAAGGAAAGAAAAGCATTTGGGAATTATGGGCAGCTAAATCTATGTCACATTGCTAAGCACCTTTTAAATGGATTTCATAATGTATTATGAGTATCACTTCTATATTATAGATGGTGGTTATCCTATATTAAGTGCATAGCATATTGACTTTTTAAGTTACATTTTTCCTCTACAAAAAACTCTCACAAGGAGAGGTAGTACAGCTGATGAGGTGTTTGCCTTACATGTCACCAAACCTAGATCCTTCCCTGGGACCCCATATAGTGCCTCTAGCCCCACAAGAGTGATCTCTAGATTGCAAAGCCAGGAGTAAGCCCTGAGCATAGACATTTGCAGCCCAAAAGCTGAAAAAAAAACCTCATAAGATCAGATCCATTCATTCCATACCAATTCAATATTCTTTTTCATTGTGCAATTATTTTTAATCAATAGAAAAAGATAAAACTAGAATTTAATAGCCATTGTTGCTTTTTCACAACAATAATCTATGTGACTCTTTGCCTTTTTAAGTCTTTTGTGGAGGGATAAAACTTTTCTGAAAATATTTTAAAATGTGTTTTTAAAATATTCTTATGTTCAAACTAAAGTCAAATTTTATAAAGTATATTTAAGGCTTTTGCCCAAGAATTACAAAAACTTTTGATTTGATGGATGGGGTTTAGGTAATATCTGGTATTTATCAGGGCTCAGGAGTCGTTTCTGGTATGTTCCGGGAAATGTGGTACTAGGGATTAAATCTGGGCCTCCTGAACACAGAGCACCACACTATCCCTCTTTCTGGCCTTACACAGACCATTCAATTAATTAATTAATTAATTTTTGAATCACAATTACAAAGTTGTTTATAATTTGGACTTAGTCATACAGTGTTTCTACACCACTCCCTTCACCAGTGTACATTTCCCACTACCAATGTCCACATTTTCCCTCCTGCCATCTTTACACCCTCCCCCACCAGTCTGTATTTATGGCAGGCACTCCTCATCCTTCTCCTCCTCCTCCTTCTCCTGCTCCTTCCTTGTCCTTCCTTCTCCTTCCTTTCTTCTTCCTTCTTCCTTCTCCTTCCTTCTCCTTCCTTCCTTCCTTCTTCGTCATCCTCCTCCTCCCTCCCATTTAGTTGGAACATTTTCTTTTCTTTTTTTTGAGTTTTATCTTTTTTATTTTTTTATTGTAACACCATGAGATAGACACTTACAATGCTGTTCATGATTAGGTTATAGTCATACAATGTTGCAGAACCCATCCATCCACCAGTACACATTTCCCACCACCAATGTCCCCAGATTCCCTCCCCCCTCCTAGATGCCTCTATGGCAGGCATCTTTCCTCTTCCTCCTTTCCCTTCCTCTTTCTCTCTCTTACTCTCACTCTATTTTCCCTTCCCCCTACCTCTCTCCCTTCTCTTGCACATTGTGGCTTGCCATACATACATATAGGGGTTATCATGTAAATCCCTTTGCCTACATTCAGTGCTCAGTTCTAGTCTGGCATTACCATTTTCAACAATTAGTAGAACACTGGTTCATATTTATATCCCACATATGAATGCAGTCATTCTAAATCTGTCCTTTTCCTTATGACTTATTTCACTAAACGTGATGATCTATCTCTATGTCTATCCATTGGAACATTTTCATAGGCTATAGTTTCTTGAAAGACACATGATTTTCAGGGAAAGGTAAAGGAAAGGGGAAGATGAAAGTATAGAAAATATCAATAGAGTAATTGTTTTCCACAGACAGACTTAATGCCTTAAGATGTATTATTTAGATAAAGTTTTATATTATGGTTTTATTCAGTTTCCTTATTGGTGACCTATGATAGCAGCACATTTCTATGCTTCAGTTCCTTTATTTGCAAGATGAGGAATATAGAGCTGTTGACAGAATTAAATGAGTTAATAAAGTATGCTTGGAACTGTGACTAGAACATAGTAAAAATTCCATCCATGTATCTTGTAATCATTGCCTCAAAGATGAAAAAGATCCCAGAAATAGAGGCCCAGATCCCTCCTGACCATCAGTCTTCTTAGCCTTACATTCAGTATGGGGTTTTGTCTGTTCCTTTGTTTGGGCGCCACAGAGAGCCATCTTCAGGGCTTACTCCTGGTCTGTGCTCAGGAGTCACCCCTGGCAGTGTTCAGGGAACTATGTGTCGTACTAGGGGTAGAAATAGAGTTGCCTATGTGCATGCAAATGCCTAAACTTCTGTACTTTTCACCCCAAATGTGGTTGTTTTTATTTCTTTATAACTGAAGTTTTTAAACAACACCAACAGCAACAAAATATTTGCTTTGGCCACCCAGAGCTAGCAGGGGCATGAGGCCTGGGTGATGTCTCCTGGTCATCCTGTGTTCTGGCAGCTGGCACTGCAATAGCTGAGGCATGGGGTGCTAATGCCACTTCAAAGGCATGGCTTCCTTCTATTTTTATCCTGGGCCAGCAGCCTGCCTCTGCATTTGCTCTTGAACAAAAGGTTCTGCCAGGTCTCTGACACCTTATAAGGCCTCGCCTTAAAACTCTTCTCACAATAATGAGAATCAATCCACTGCATTTGTTGGGTTACATGGCATTCAGTTGACTCCATGCATTATTTTGACCAGGTAGCCTGCAGCAGGAGGTCCACTTTTACATTCCAGAAGAGTTAGCCTTGGAAAGGTGGGATTCTACCCAGAGGCAAAAACCAGAGACTTGGGTTTGTCATCAGGCAAGTCCACCTTCGTTCTGGTCCATCATACTGGTTTCCTTTGACATGTGCATCCTAACTTGTTACAAAGGGACTTTTTTTCCAAACATAAGAGTAAAGTCTATTCTATTTTAAAAATCTATTGGTTTTCACTTTTTTTTTTTTTTTTTTTTTGCTTTTTCGGGTCACACTCGGCAATGCTCAGGGGTTACTCCTGGCAGTGCTTGGGGACCAAATGGGATGCCAGGATAGAACCCAGGTTGGCCGCATGCAAGGCAAATGCCCTACCCACTGTGCTATTGCTCCGGCCCCTAGTTTTCACTTTAAACTCGAAGTTTAAAAAGGAATAGAAGCATAAGTGAAGCAGAATCCTACTAGTATCTGGAGCACTGCAGAAGCACCAGTGAGTTGAAAGGTCCAGAGGTGTAGATGTGCCCTGTGTGTACAAAGTTGAGCCAAAGGTCAGGGTAATGTGATAGGGAGAGATAAAATCAGCCATGTAAGGAGGGATGGACACAGCAGATTAGGGGAGGCTTTGTGGATTAACAGAAGAACTGTGTTTTTTTTTTTTTTGAAATGAGAATCTTATAAACAGAGAAATAAGTAACATAATCAAATTTGAGTTTTCATGGGATAATTGTGGCAGCCGTATTGAAAATGGGCTAAAGCCATAAGATTGGAACCAGAAAAAGCAAGTTTGTCACTGGAGCAAGAGTCCAGGCAAGAGGGGACGGGCGATAGCACAGTGGGTAGGACGTTTGCCTTGCATGCGGCCGACCCAGGTTCAATCCCAAGCATACCATATGGTTCCTTGAGCACTGCCAGGAGGAATTCCTGAGTGCAGAACCAAGAGTAACCCCTGAACATTGCTGGGTGTGACCCAAAAAGAAAAAAATGGTCAGGCATTAGATAAGAGATGTAGCCCAAGTGGGTGCCAGTGGAGGCAACGAGAAACATTCAGATACTGAATGGATTTTATTTTATTTATTTTTTAAATTTATTTTTGGATAAGAGAGTCACATCTTGCAGTGTTTGGGGACATTCCTGGTTTCATGCTTTGGGATTTCTCCCAAGCAGTGCTGCAGGGACTATTCAATACTGTAATCAAATTGAGGTCTCCAGCATGCAACTCTATGGTTCAGCCTATTAAACCATACCCCTGGTGCCTGGATGTACTTTAAAGTATGAGCCAGCATCAGGTGTGGCAAAGAGGAGGTGAAAATGACTTATCAGTGACCCCAAAGGTTTTGAGTAAGTCATAAAGTGGAAAATGTCTGGTGTTTCTTTTTACCTTCTCCTTCTTGGACATCTGTTCTTTAGAAAATCTGATTAATAATTAAAAGGCCAAAAAAAAGGATAGGGAAGTACTTCAGTCATAAAGCACATGCCTAGCATGTGTGAGGCCTTGGGTTGTAATATGGACAAGGCAAAATTTTTTTTGAAAGACAGACCAAAAAAGTGCCATATATTTTTAGTTACTGGAATCTGTGCATGATTAAGTATAGGTCTGTGATAAGTTCTTACTGACAATGTTCTTAAGAGAGAAAGAAGTTGAAATAATAATGGTCAGAGGGAGATCTTTTCTCCACCATGTTTATGTAAGCAGGATTCCAGCCAAGAGAACTTTTCAGCATTTGAGGGTTTGAGCTTCAAAACTTATATCCCATTAATGTCCTTCGGCATTCAGAGCAATTTGCATTGCTTTAGAATTCTCTTCTTTGTCTTAAGTCAGACTCAGAAGGCACTTACTTTTTTGAATGTCAAGTATAGTTGGTTACCAGACACTTTAAGAACAACCTACTTGAGCTTGTGACAACTGGCAAGATGCAGCAGAGTAGTTGACATATGATCAAAACGTAAATGTCCTCTTTTCAAAATCCCTACAATCTTTTATTTCATTTCCTCGCATTGGAAACTTTTTAGATGTTTTCTCAAAACAGTTTTATAGCAAGTATAGTGTCATGTTTGATGAAGATCCTTAGTATGAATCAGTCTGGGTTCAACTCCTCTGTGTCTGCATTTACTGGCTTCCTACCTTGGGGAAACTGCATACCGTAACTTCCCTGAGCTCATCTGGAAACTAGGGATAATAATAGTGCCTTCTTCATAGAGTTAGTATGAGAATTACGTGAAGCAATTAGCACCCAACTGGGCAGAGAATAAGTCATCTCTTTGAGTTTGCTATCGTTAAAGCAAAGGTAGGAAAATGCCTCCACTGTGTTTAGCCTCTCAATGAGAATATAAAACACCAGGTGAACTGTGATCTAGCGAGAATCTTTATAGCATTTACTGCACATATAATATTGGAGCAGCTGAAGGTTTGCACACCCTTCTAGGTTGAGCCTTTGAAGGGCATGCTGCTCTAAATACACAGGATGATGTTCTCTGTGTGCTTTAACTCTGCCAGATGCCCAAAGACATGGGCCCCTCAATTTTTGGTTTGCATGCTGCCCCCCCATTGATTTGCTTTTGTGTTTGTGTTTATGTTTGTATATCCTCTCTAGAAGATCAAGATGTATGCCCATCCCATAGATGGATCTATGGGATGGAGCATATATTTTGTATGCAGAGGCTAATGTTCAATTCCTGGCACCACCTGGTACCCTCACCCTATCTCTGTTGAAAACAAACCCTGAATGCTGAGCCAATAGTCTCCTCTAAGCACTACCAGTTGTGCAAAAACAAAGAATACTAAGGTAGTTGAATTCCATTGCACTACCTAACAGACTGGAAGCAAAAAACTGATTAACATTATAGATGTTACTATTCCAAAGTTTGAAAAGGAAGGAGAGCAACAGAATGGTGACTACAGAGAGGTTAAAGGCAGCTGCAAAGAGTGAAGGAAGAGCAGTTCCTTCATATGAGGAGAGCTGTGTTCTTGTGGTATCAGGTTCTCTGAGCTTGCTTGGGTAGCAAACTTCTGTTCAGTATAAGAAGAGGCCATTAACCCATACAGGTGTCCTGGAAATAAGCGAGTTCCTTCTCTGGGCAAGGTCTCAGGGAAATTTAGGGTTTTAAGTCCTAAATAGTTTGAGAGAGCCTTTGGTATTTGTGCTTATGTCTATGCATCCATTCTAGAAGATCAAGATACTGGAGCCAGGGGGATAACTTAAAGGGCTTTGCTTGCGGGAGCTCTTTGATCTCTAACACAACATTGTTCCCTTAGCATCACACATGATGCTGACTATCCTGCCTGTGAGAAAGTCCTCTCATATAAAATCTTTGGCTTCCTTTTTTTTCTTTTTTAAAAAATTATTATTATTATTATTATCATCATATTAATTTTATTATACAACCGTGAGATATACAATTACAAAGAAGTTCATGTTTGGGTTTCGTTCATACAGTGTGCCAGCACCCATCCCTCCACCAGTGCCCATTTCCCACCACCAATGTCCCCGATTCCCTTCCCCATCCCCTAGCCTGCCTCCATGGCAGGTTCTTTATTTCTTTCTCTTTGTCTCTCTTTCTCTGATTCTCTCTTCCTTCTCTTACACACTGTGGATTACATACCAAACATTTAGAGGTTATCATGTGTATCTTTTTCCCTATATTCAATGCTCAGTTCTAGGCTGGTATTATCACTTTTGACATTTATTAACACACTGCTCCTTCTCCGTCTTACCTAACCTCACACTCCCACATGTTTGTGGTAGATTCCACCTTTGACAAGACTACCTGATCCATGTTTTTCTTGACCTTGGATACTGGTTTCATACTAATATGAATATATTATATAGAAATATATATATATTTATATCATGCAAATAAATGCAGTCATTTCATATCTGTCTTTTTTCCTCCTGGCTAATTTCACTCAACATGATTCTCTCCACATCCACCATTTATAGGCAAATTTTATAACTTCATTTTTCCTAACAACTGCATAGTATTTCATTGTGTGGATGTACCAAAATTTCTTTATCCAGTTATCAGTTCACTGGCATTCTCTTTGTTTCCAGATTCTGCCTATTGTGAATAATGCTGCTATGAAAATAAAAGTACGGATGGTGTTTCTGCTGTGTGTGTTTGGCTTCCCAGGGCATATTCCTGGGAGTGGTAAGACTTGGTTGAATGAAGTTCAATTTCTAGTCTTTGGAGGAATGTCCATATTGTCTTCCAAAAAAAGCTGTCCGGCCTTTCTGGAAAACAATATGGACATTTCTCCAAAGACTAGAAATTGAACACCCATTTGACCCAGCCATATCACTCCTGGGAATATACTCTGGGAAGCCAAAAAATATGCAGCGGAAACACCATCCCTACTTTTATGTTCATAGCAGCATTATTCACAATAGCCAGAATCTGGAAACAGCCAGAGTGCCCAAGAAGTGATGACTGGATAAAGAAGCTTTGGTACATCTACACAATGGAATACTATGCAGCTGTTAGGAAAATTAAAGTTATAAAATTTGCCTATAAATGATGGACATGGAGAAGATTATGTTGAGTGAAATTAGCCAGAAGAAAAAGATACCGAATGATTGCATTTATTTGCATGTCATATATATAGATGTCATATTATGTATATTATGATGTATATTATTATATATGTATGTACATATTATCATACAATATCCAAGGTCAAGTGAAACATGTATCAGAAGGTCTTGTCAAAGGTGGAAATTATCACAAACGTGTGGGAGTCAGAGGCTAGGTAAGACAGAAAATGGAACAGTGTGCTAACAATTGTCGAAAGTACAAATACCAACCTAGAACTGAGCATTAAATAGAGGCAAAAGATACACATGACAACTCTTTAATGTATGTTCTGTAATCCATAGTCTGGAAGGGAAAGAAAAGAGAAAGAGAGAGAAAAGGAAAGAAATAAAGAACCTGCCATGGAGGTGGGTTGGGGGGGGAGGGAACCGGGGCATTGGTGGTGGGAGATGGGCACTGGTGGAGGGATGGGTGCTGGAACACTGTATGACCAAAACCCAAATATGAACTTTTTAATTGTATATCTTTGTAATTGTATATCAAACGGTGGTATAATAAAATACTTAAAAAATAAAATAAAATATTTTGGAAAGGCAAAAATAAAAGGCTGTCCAGTTGACATTCCCATCAACAGTGGATGAGAGTCTCTTTCTCCCTGCATCCACACCAGCATTTGTTGTCCTTACTCTTTTGGGTATGTGCCAGTCTCTGTGGTGTGAGATATTGTCATTTTGATTTGCATTGTCATGGTCAATGACAATGACATTGATTTCTCATTGTCATTTTGATTTGCATCTCTCTGATGGTTAGTGATGATGAGCATTTATTTTTTTTTACTTTATTTAAGTTTCTTTAAAAAATTTTTTTTATACCACCGTGAGACATACAATTAAAAAGGTGTTCTAATTGGTTCTTGGTAGTACAGTATTCCAGCACCCATCCCTCCACCAGTGCCCCATTTCCACCACCAATGTACCCACCCCCTCCCAACCACCCCCCAGGCTGCCTCAACAGCAGGTAGCCCTGTTTCCTCTCTTTCTCTCTCTTTCTCTCTCTGTGTCTGCATCTCTCTCCCTCTTGTTTTACACATTGTGGCTAGCCCTGCAGATAGAGTTTAAAACTTAAGTCTCTTTGTGTATATTCAATGATGAGTTTTAATCTGCCATTACCATTCCACACATTTAGTAAAACACTGGCCTTTTAGCCATTTGAATTTCTTCCTTGTCAAAGTTTCTGTTCATGTCTTCTCCCCATTTTTTGATGGGGTTGGCTGTTTTCTTCTTGTAAAATTCTACTTGTGCCTGATATATCCTGGATATTAACCCTTGCCAGATGGGTATTGGGTGAATATTCTTTCCCATTCTGTGGACTGTCTTTGTATGTTGGTCACTGTTTCTTTTGAAATGCAGAAGCTTTTTAGTTTCATGTAGTCCCATATGTTTATCTTTGCTTCTAGTTGCTTTGTTAGTGATATTTCGTCTTGGAAGATGACTTTAGCTTCAATGTCATGGAGGGTTTTTCCTGTATTTTCCTCGATGTACTTTATGGATTCAGGTCCGATATTGATATCTTTAATCCATTTTGATCTGATTTTTGTGCATGGTGTTAGAGATCCAAATTCATTCTTTTACATGTAGCTGTCAAATCTTTGGCTTCCTTTGATGCTAAGCTAATCCATGGTAGAAACTACAACCCAGGGTCAAACCCATATCATCCTGGGATTCTACCACTTGACATTCAATCTCCAAAACAGAAGAAACACTTTTATTTTCAGATCCCTTTGGTCATTTCTGGCTTAGACTAGATCACATGGCTTTATCTAGCTAGCCAAGCTTGGAACAGCATGAGTCTGGAGACAGAGATGGACAGAAGGAAATAAAATCAGAGAACAAGATGTGAACGGCTTAGCAGAAATGCATTAAAATTAGAGGTTTGGGTGCTGGCAGAGACCTACAATATTTTTGGCACAAACTGAAACAACAGTGGGCCTAAAGAATTATTTATTTATACCATGCCAGTGTATCTAACCTAAGACAATTTGTAATTTTATATCCTCTCATTAGCACTTTAAGGAGCCAGTTTGGCAATGTGAGAGTTTTGAGGAGCAGCTGTTTCCATTTTATACATTGAGGAAACTGACTTCTTTCTCCACTACCAGCCCTGAATCTGTTTTCGGCTAACTTGTGTTCTGCAAAATAATTGTTTTCAACTCCAGAGCTATTTTGAATTTCCCTTCAGACAGCTTTAACTATGGCTGGGGAGATAGTTCACAGGGCTTGCATGTATGAGAAAGGGCCTGATCACCATTGTCTCCTGAACACCACCAGCGACAACCCTGGTGCTCCCTCTACCACTGGGCAGTTCCCCACTCCCTCAAGAAGAATATAAACAAAAAACAAGGCTTGGCTTATTCTTTTGACTTTTTCTGTTTACTTTTTTGTACTCAGTATTATTCTTAAAATTTATAACTGTTCCCCTTCAGCATAGACTGACAGACAGACAGACACACACACACATACACACTCACAAAACCAGTTTATCTTTCTACTTTAGCTGGAATAATACAAAAACCTGATCTTTTTATTAGAATATCAATCAACGGTCTTTTGAACATTTTCATTTTTGGTATGCTTCAGTTCTTTTGAAAATTTTCAATCTAAGTTGATGGAAGAAAGACTAGAAGTAAATAAATATCTATTTTTGTTGTTTGAATGGCACATCTTGTGTTGCTGTGAGGAATCCCTAAGTGCTAGGGATCAAACCCAAACCTCCTATGTACAAAGCATAATACTTGGACACTTGAACTATCTCTCTGGCTCCAGTGGAGGGAAATCCAGGATTTGGGATGTCCCATTGCTGAGTATATGCATTTACACTGCATTTTAATACTTTATTGATCATTATTTCTTTGTCCAGTTGTTAGCACATGTGTTAACAACTGGACATATAGATTCAGGCAGAGCCTGGCAAGCTACCCGTGTCGTATTCGATATGCCAAAAATCACTAACAGTTATAGACTTCATTCCCATGATCTGAAGGAATGGTCTGAGGCTCTTAGTATTCCTGGAGTGAGCAGATGCCCTTGGACTACACTAGCACGTACCAGGATGTATGGAAATGTTATTGGTGCCCTCTCGAGCAAATCGATGAACAACGGAAAGTGACACAAGTGATACAAGTTATAGATTCAGGAGCCTCTCACGGTGCTGTGAAATATTGGAGCTCTTTGTTGCCATTCCTTCTGGTCTCTTTTGCTTTAAATTTCTTCCAAAGATGGCCTTTGAGATGCTTGCTATAGCCGAGGAAAGACCACAAGAGACAGATATCACTGGAATCTGAAACTGATCCCAGTCACTCAAGAGACCAGTGTTCTCTTTCTTCCATGGATAAGGATAAAAGGGAGATAGATACTCAGTATCTGAGATTAAAGCTAAATTTTCCTTCACTTTATTAAGTGCTAGTACTTATGTCAGTGTAGTACTTTTTCATCTTGTTTAGAGAAGAAAAGAGTCTTTTCCCAAATTGGATTCCTGTTACAGATTAACCTGCAATTGTTGGTATTTGGTATCCAGGCTGCTTCCTGCAGGCTGACTTGATCTGAATCATCTTTGTTTCTTTAGCTCATAGAAAGAGGTACTGGAAATATTAAGAATTAAATTAAGATTTAGTTAAATGAATGAATGAAACCAACACATAAATTATCTGAAAAGGGATCTAAATCCTAAAATGGCAATTAAAAGTCTGACTTTCTTTCACTCCTAACCATTAAATGAAGAAAAAACAAATTAATTAAAGCTTTTTTCTTTTAGCTGAGCTCAAACACCACTACTGATATTTTAATCATTAATAATGATAAAAAATAACCCAAATCCATTACATGAACACCCCTCCATATTCTTCATATGCAAAGCAAGAATGAACTCCCTACTTTCCTTGAATGTTTGGTAGGAAAAAAAATAAAACAGAAACAAAACATTTGAATCTGAGCTATTTTGCCAAAATTCAAGTCTTGCTAATCACTTTACATTTAAGAACTAGGTAAAAAAAAACTTTTTAATGAAACTTAAGCACATGCATAAGCATTCCAGTACTTTTTGTCTTTTAAAAAGGAACTTTGCTAGTTTTTGTGTAAAACAAAAAATTTTCTGAAGCTTTTAATGTAAGAAAAGTGTACTCACTTTTCTTGCATGAGTGGAATTGGAGTTTGGTCCCCAGAACCACCAGAAAAATTCACATAAATGAAATGAGAATGTGTGTGAAAGTAATGTAGACCAAGAGTCCTGAGGGTCCTTAGAGATCCAGGAAGTATAAAAAGGAGAAACTCTATTTCAACAAGTTTTATTTTTGTATACTAAATCAAGTATTTCACTTACTTAGTGTTTCACTGCTGCAGAAACACAATAAAGAAATAATGAATTTAAATCTCATGCAAGGAAACAAAACACAAATTAAATAAGTGACAGGAGTGTTTCCTCAGTGACAGGGACACCATACCAGCGTAGGAAGGAAGGAGCCATGTGATGACCACCAACATAGAAATCGATTTTGAGAGGAGAAATGTCCTTTAGTCCCACAGTCCAAGAAAATCCAACACATAGAAGTAGAGTTGTTTGGTTTTGCTAGATTCAGAGACTAAAAATAAAAGAGCAAACGAAAAGCCACTTGGGGAAAAGTAAAAAAGTTCAGTAGCTCTGGTCTCTCTGGGACTGTCAATAGGGTGTGTTGGTTTTTTTGCCAGGAAAACAAGACTGCTGATGTAGATGTGAATATGTGAAGGATAGAAAACTCCCGATGGTTATAGAAACCTTGCCATTTTTTGGTGGTTATGCCAAAGGGAGATGGTATTAGTTGGCAGTATGGGTTCAGAGAGAAAGCTAACAATGAGGAGGTCAAAAGATCCAAACCAGTGTAATAATATACCAGGCAGAGGCAGTCTGACAATTTTATTGGGGGGGCATTTTTGGCTATACTCAGGGGTTACTCCTGGCTCTGCACTCAGGAATTACTCCTGGCAGTGTTCACGGGACCCTATGGAATGCTGGGGATCAAACTCGAGTCAATCACATGCAAGACAAATGCCCTACCGGCTGTACTATAGCTCCAACCCTAATCTTAGCGACTAAGTTAGCACTGTTGGAATTTGATGTTTAGAACATCAAATTAGGTGTATAGAACCTAGTAATAAGATCATAACTAAACCAATGTGTGTAAATTAAGAAGAATGAGCCATATTCACATTTTTTCCCCCAGGAGAGTGGACGCTCCCTTTCTCTTCCTGGAAGACCAGTCCCACCTGCCATCTCGATGACATCTCCCTGGGCATACCAGCCTGCTTACGGCTACTCTAGTCCACCAGCTGATGGGCTAGCAAAAGGAAACAAGAGACTAACTCCTTGGGAAGCAGCAGCACAGTCTCCTCTTGGGCTGGTGGATGAAGCTTTTAGACCTAGAAACATCCAGGAATCCATTGCAGCAAATGTGGTCTCAGCTGCTCGGAGAAAGGTGCTTCCAGGGCCCCCCTGAGGATTGGAATGAGAGACTGTCCTATGTTTCTGAATCCCAGAAAGCCAGTATGGGTTCATTTGGAAGGCGAGAGTATAATGTTGCAACTCTGCCCAATAATAGTATGTTCCCCAACTCCCCATACAGTTCCCAGTTGCCGTATGCATATTATAGGCAACCTTCCAGAAATGATTCAGAAATGTCCTTTGAGACCAGATCTGATTACTCTCTTCCAGTAGCTGACAGCAACTATAACCCACACCCACGGGGATGGAGGCGCCAAACTTGAAAGGTAGAATAATGGATGGTGTGCAGCAATTTTTTCAAATGTTCCTTCATAGAGTTTTTTTAATTTTTCTGTAGGCATAGATACACTTTTGACCCTGGCTTTTCTGAGAGGTCATTCTATATGTGTTTGTGTATGTGGGTATGCATGTGTGTGGATATACATATGTGAGTGTGAATCACTGCCTTTTTTGCTGATGCAGAGAATGTCTTTTGAAGAAAAAAATCCATTTTCTGCATTATTTTGGCACTTATGTGTTATTCATAGACTAAAATCCATTTATTCCATTTTATGTTGTCTAGACAGCTAAACTCTTCTCAGTTGATAAAACATTATTTTCTCTTCTGTGCCTTGGTTAAATTAATGAAATTAGTGAAGGGAAAATCAATAAAATTTGGTATGCTAATTGGGATTAGCAAGTATTATAACAGTGGAGTTACAATGAGACCTGACTGTAAGTGATAATCTAAAAAGGGACCTCCTTGATGTTGTTTTATAGTTTTTGAAGCACTTAAAAATATGTAATGAAATTCATATTTTCCTTTTAGAATTGAGATGTATGATATCTCAAATCAGCATTTAAGATTAATTGTATGTTTAAGAAAGACTAGAAGTAAATACCAAGATTTGGGTACAGGTTTATTTCTAATTATTTAAACCCAGTAGCCTGAGGCAGTGATGGATTTTTGAGGTGTCCCCTACACATCAAGTGAGAAAGAAGATCAGATTATCTAATCTCTTATATTCTTCTCAACTCTGGTATTCAGAGGTTCTCTTGTTATCTTGTTAACTGAATGACCTTATTAGTTTTTGTTGCTCATTATGTATGTGTCATGATAAAGTCGGAGAGCGAGTAGGTGTCAGTATAGGTTAAAGGTCATTAAAGATCCAGAAGAAATTTTTGGGCAGCAGGTTTTAGGTTAAGTGTTAGATGGCATGAAGGTTGATGCGAAGAGCAAAGCTACTAATGGATTTCAGGAAGTGGTAGATGGACATGTCTGTTATTGCAACCATCGTGGCATGACCATTTCTTTAGTTTCAGAAAGCACGCCAACAAGTGTGCTTCTTTAGAAAACCATCCTTAGGATGTTCAAAGGAAGTTAAACAGCTGCTTGGCAAATTCCATGACCCATGGTGACTTAGTAGGAACATGAGACAGTAAGTCAACCACCTGCTCCTTACTACCTTACCCGCAAAGTATTAAATACTAGTAAATTCAAGTATTTCTTATCACAAGCAAATATTAAGAATGTTTTAAGACTTATCAAGCTTTCAAAATTTCTTAGGGGTTTTAAAAAATATATTATTGTGCTTTGTACTTTTTGACTCTTGAATCATCATGGTTTCTTTATAGAATAAACCCTAAAAATAAATTCAGTAGTCAATTCCAGCTTACTCCTAATCTTGGAAGTAAAGGACCAAAAAGTTGAAGAAATAGCAGTAAGTTCTATTAGAGTTAGAACATCCAATGCGACCTTGTTTAGTTATGGAACAAATAATAGTACTTTCTAAAGTTACATTATTACATAATCTTTAATTAATGCTGATTCTCTCAAGTTAAAGGATGCAATTATTGATTTCTATGTTTATCTAAGAGCTATTATACTAAAGCAAATATTGGTATTAGTCTATAATCAAATTCTAGGACTTCCGTACATAAAATACTAGTTTGAACTTCACTATAATACCTAACTCATTCCAGATGTTAATATAATTGAGAGATGAGGCATTTAACAGAAGAAGACATTCCCAGGCCTTACATGTATGAAACTGTGGAATCACACACAAAAAATACATTCCCTTTTGTGGGATCGAATTCTATTTTAACATTTTCTTCTATGAATACTAAAAGTCATTTCCATTACTCTGAGAATTTGATATGCCGAATTCCAGGAATTGATATAGATTATATTATTCTCTAATGCTTTTATTATACTCAAAATAGATGACATTTTAAATTTAGATGTTACTTTTATAAATCTTTAATATCTCTGTCTTTGAAAATACTAGATCAAAATTGTCCATTGTGGACCAGGGAGATGTCTCACAGGGCTGAAGGGTGTGCTCTGCGCATAGGAATCTTAGAAATAGCCTTGGAGTATTGCCTAGTGTGGTCCCAAAACAAAAATGGTCACATGTGTGAAGCTATTGAAAATTATTCTAGACTTTAAAAAAGACAACTGAAGGTCACACATTTTCCATTTAAGGAAATGAATGTTTTTAAGTTAAAATCAAAGTTTCAAGAAGCCATGTACAATATTATTCTGCCAAGCATAAGATACCACTTCGTCAATGGGCAAGAGAGATAGTTCAATGGACTGTGTGCATGCTTTGCATGTAAGAGGCACAGATTCAATCCCTGGCATCACCTGCTACACCAAGCACCATTAGTCATGACCCCCAAGGATAAAACTTGGAATAGCCCCCCAAACAACTCTGAGTGTGCCCAGAAATTAATATGAAAAATGCTATGGTCAGCTCCACTTTTATTGGAAAGGAGTGAATGTAGATTGGTTACATTCAAGCTACCTGAGAAAGGAGGGGAAAAAAATGCTTTTGCCATGCTGATATCTGATGCTCACAGGTGAGAATACTTAGTTAAGTTTCGTTCTCTCCAAAATAAAATTAATTTGGTGTCATATTCCAAATGATAGACTTTTGATAGAGGAGCTATTGTTTTGTAAACATATGCTACATTTGTTGTTAGACATTCGTGTTGGCAAAAGGAGTTTCTGTTCTACCATGGATTAAAGAGCTAATTCTGGGCCAGAGTTGTTGTAAAGGGATTGCATGCACCTGACCGGGTTTGATTCCAAGCACCATATATGGTTCCGCAGCACCACCAGGAACCAGAACTAATCCCTGTGCACCACTACTTGTAGCATGAACACAAAAACAAATAGAAGCAGTCTCTAAGATTGGGACTAAGCAGCCTCTAAGACTAGAGCACGTACTTGCTTTTACAAAAGTGAGTTCCTGGGTTTGATTCCAGGAACCACAAAAAAGGTAAATACAAAAATTAAAAGCAGCCTCTCCTGGGGAAAGGGGAGGAAATCAGGGGTCATTGGTGGTGAAAAATGGACACTGGTGGAGGGATGGGTGCTGGAACACTGTATGACTGAAACCCAAACATGAACATCTTTGTAATTGTATATCTCATGGTGGTATAATAAAAAATTTTAATTAAAAAATAAAAGCAACATTTCAAAGTATAGTACATAATCCATAAGGGACACCTTTTCTCTGTCTTGGGTTTAAATATATCATTGCATGCTTGTGATGTGTCAGTTATTAAAATTATTAGGCTGTCTAGTATTTTAAGCTTTGTAAGTACACAGATTAGAATCCATTTATCTTAACAAAGTTTGTTGTATTATCACCACTCACATTGGAAAAAGCCACCCCATTAGGACTAAAGCATATTTGTGTGTGCTGATGAACTGAAACTTTGGGGGAAAGTATATCAAATATATTCCATTGTTACAATTAGAAAGGAATTGTAGAAAGGTTTGTTTATAAAGATAAAGTAAGTGTCCATATTTGATTCTCTTCAGATCTACACTGTTCACACTTTTCTAAAAAAGGAATATGTTCTAATTCAAATAAAATTTCCACTTCTGTTGATCACAAAAGACTGTATTTGAAAGATACATAGTGAAAAGCAGATTTGTATTGGTAATAAAAAGTAACTTGCAAATTAATTTAAGGTGCATTTTATTTTTTCTTATTTAGAAAATTTGTCTTTGAATTAGTCCTTATCCCAAAGATAGTTTGTCATCTATATCATATATTTTTAAATATTAACTGCTAGAATGTCAGTTTCAAGGCACATCAAAAGGATTTCATCTTGACTGGCACCCTTTTAACTACATAGGTAAGTTTGTGATCCAAACATATTTAATACTATTCTTAATTATTTCCCTTGTAGTATATTGAAAACTAAGCTCAAGCATGGCCAATGAAATATGATTTGAATTTATTTAAATTTCTAGAATTACTCTGAATTTGCTCTGACCTACTATATTCATCTTTCCAGCACTTCCAATTACAGGTCTTCCTCAGCTGATGAGGGGACCACATGCTGATAAACCGTAGGTAAGTGAAAAATGTACCAGTTATGTGTAAGCATCTGAGCATCATAGCATAGTTACACCCATCTTGCAGATGCTCCGAACACTAGCCTTAGCATACAATGGGGCAAAAGCACATAATGCACTCCTACTACATATTAAAGTGTTAAATGTCTCGTGCAGTGCACTAAATAATGTCTTGAAATTGAAACCTAACCTGCAGAGTATCTAATGTTTTTATTCTCCTGGTTGTATAGCTGACTGGGAACTGAACTCCCTGCATGACCCAGAACCACAAAAGAGCACCTGACAGCACATTCAAACTGGAAGTATAATTCCTACTAAATGCATGTAGAGATACTAGCATGACTTTCCATGAATGCCATAAAGTAAAACAATTTATAGCAATCATATGGTTTGGTCTTCTCTGTTCTGATCCTATACTGATCTCTTTTCAACTAGCTTTCATTTGAATAAAGCATATATTTCTTGGTGTGGGGTTCACACCCAGCGGTGTTCAGGACTGTTCTGGACTCTGCATTCAGGGGTTGCTTCAGTCAGTATTGGGGACTGATCATGCAGTACAGAGGGTGGGACCTGGGCCTTCTGCATGCAAAGCCTGTGCTCTAGCCCACTGAACCATCTCTCCTGCCCAAGTATATTTAAAAAATCAATTTTTCATGACTTTGGGGGCTAGAAAAGTGGCTCAAAGGGTTGAAGATATGTTCTGTATGTACAAAGTTCTGGCATTGATCCCCAGAACCCCATGCCTTATCCTCACTCCCAGGACCACAAGGTATGATTCCCCAGCACCAAATAAAATAATTCTGGGTCCCTTCTACTTAATTGGCAAAGCTATCAACTACAACATGAGCTCCTTTATCAATGGTATTAGCATAGCTTTTTTGGGCAATATTTCTCGATAAATTCTGAATATAATGACTTGTTTGGGGGTGTTTAAGGGCCATACCTGGTGTTGCTCTGTGGTCACTCCTGATGGGACATAGGGAATCCTACACAGTGCAGGATATTTAGCTAGGATCAGCATGCAAGGTTAGCATCTTAACTCCTGTGCTATCTCT
>JAJIBD010024805.1:0-53675 GCA_021461705.1 Cryptotis parvus
CCATTCTACAAAGAAGTGATCATTGATGTCAAAAGAGGGGTTCGACAGGGTGATACCATCTCACCAAAACTCTTCAGTGCCACCCTTGAGGACATCATGTGACAATTAGAATGGGAAGGAATGGGAGTGAAGATAGATGGTCGGCAACTACACCACCTCCGCTTCGCTAATGACATCGTTCTAATAACACCAAACATTAGCCAAGCTGCACAAATGCTGGCTGACTTTGACCGAGAATGTGGAAAGATAGGTCTACAGCTGAATCTAAAAGAAAACCATGTTTATGAAGAATGAACTAGTTCCTGAGGCCCCATTCACTCTCAATGGAACAAACATCTTTGAATGCAACCGTTATGTGTACCTAGGTTGAGAAGTCAACATGATGAACGACTTAAAACCTGAGCTGTGCAGGAGGAAGAGAGCGGCATGGAATGCCTTCAAAGGCATCGAAGAAATAGCTAAAAGGACAAAGAACCTCCGGCTCCAGACACATCTCTTTGACTCCACCATTCTCCCTGCATTAACATACACCTCAGAGACCTGGGCCCTACGAAAGCAGGATGAGAATGCTATTCGGGTCTCCCAGAGAGGAATCGAAAGAGCTATGCTTGGAATATCACACCTCACTCAAGTGAGAGAAGGAATCGGAGTTCTGACCTCCGTCGCTATGCCAGAATCAGGGATGCTGTCTCGTTTGCCAAGGCATCGAAAATCAGATGGGCTGGACATGTAATGCGATTTGGAGATGACCGCTGGACTAGAGCTGTTACCGATTGGATCCCATGGGATTTCAAAAGATCACGTGGTCGCCAACCTACAAGATGGTCAGACTTCCTTGTCAAGATCCTGAAGAAACGGTTTGAGGCTCTTCATATTCCTGAATCAACCAGATGCCATTGGGCTACATTGGCGCGTGATAGGGCCCAATGGAAATGTTACTGGCGCCCACTTTAGCAAATCGATGAATAATGGGATTCAAGTGATCAAGTGATTATTAAGTGGCACAATTGTGAATGGAATCATTTCCTGAATATCCCTTTCTTCTCTTTCGTTATTTGTATATAGGAAAGCCACCGACTTTTGGGTGTTGATTTTGTATCCTGCCACTCTACTATATGTGTCTATTGTTTCTAGGAGTTTTTTGTAGAGTTTAGGGTTCTCTAGGTATAATATCATGTCATCTGCGAATAATGATAGCTTGACTTCTTCCTTGCCTATCTGGATTCCCTTGATGTCCTTTTCTTCTCTGATTGCTATTGGGCCCGTATTTATACCCAGCACCTAGTGTGGTCCCTGAGTTCCACTAGGAGTGATCCCTGAGCTCACAGCCAGGAGTAAGCCTGAGCACCAACTGCTGTGTCTGACACCCCCCAACAACAAAACAAAACCAAAAACAAAGAGTTTCCCTTATAGGGAAGGACACAGCTCTGCCTTGGGTTTGGGAAGGGGCTTGCTGTAGTTTTCTAACATTGCAGTGAAACTCAAAACTTCTTTCCCACACTTCCCCTCCCTTTATTTTTTTTA
Source organism: Cryptotis parvus (assembly GCA_021461705.1). Lineage (NCBI taxonomy): Eukaryota > Metazoa > Chordata > Mammalia > Eulipotyphla > Soricidae > Cryptotis > Cryptotis parvus. The sequence continues at coordinate 1,525 of JAJIBD010024805.1, forward strand.
AGTGAGTCTCAGTGTGCCTCCAGAAGGGCAGGCTGTGTGCTTTTGATTCCTTTACCCTGAAATCATCCCCCTCCTCCCTGGAGAAATCTCACTGCTCAGAAACCTTTGGAGACAGTTAAATCCTCGCACACTCCCCTGAAAATTAGAGCCTTGCATGGCTGAGAAAAGCAAATGGATGCAGAGGGTTTCAATCCTCACAAAAGGCATTTATTCACATACTCACCCCCAGCCCTGTGTGGTCAGGGCCAGTGGGAGCAGCAGCCCGGTTCCCAGGAAGCTGGGCTTGGAGGAACCACGCCTTCTGGGACCACCCTGGAGGCCATGAACACGAACAGCAGAAGTCAGGTTATGATGTTGGCCCAGAGAGGGGTTGCGCATTGTCACTCTCAGCTGCGGCATCTATCCTATCTCTGGCGCTGGACCTTCAACTGACCCAACAAGCCCACAGAGCCTTCCGGGGGGATGTCAGGACCCACTGCCCTCTTCCTGATTGTCTTTTGAGGACAGCGGCTCCTAATGGCAGTGGCAGTATGGCAGGAGCAGAAAGACAGGGCAGTAAGGATGACAGGCTTTGTTCATGAACTTCAGGCTGGACACCCAACATGGCGAGAGGACCAGGAGTAGGTCCTGGTCACTGAGCCGAAGAATTGGTGTACTTCTGCAAGGGGTGTCATGCAAACTGCCCGGGGATCAGGTCCCAGCTCTGCCATTCAGACTGGAGAGATAGCAGAGGGCTTGTGTCATGTTTGATCCCTGGGAAGGAACCCTGAGCCCTGCTGCGAGTGATCCCTGAGAACAGAGCCAGGAGTAAACTCTGAACATTGCCAGGTGTGACCAAAACCACAAAAACCAAACAAAAAAGAAAGAAAAAAGAGAAAGTGATGTGTATGTAAGTGTTGGATTTGTTTTTTGTTTTGGGGCCATACCCAGCTGTGCTCAGGGCTTATACCTGGGTCTGTGCCCAGGGATCATTCCTGGCAAGCTCGGGAATCATATAGGATGTTGGAGATTGAACATGGGTTGACCGTGCGCAAGACAAGCGTCCTACCTGCTGTCCTATCTCCCGGAGCCCCTGGGGCGATTCTAAGACTGGTGTGCTTGATCACAGGACTCCCCACCAACTTCTAATCTGGGGGTCCTATGCCTCTTGTCTTCATAGGCTCCACATAGTCCTTCTCCCAGGGTAGGGGTCTGAGTGCACAGTTGGTCTGGGTGTGATTTTTTCAACATCTCATTTTCTGAAGCAAGTTAGGTGGCAAAGATTCTGATACAAGGAGGAAAGTGGACGGTTCTGGTTTTTGTCATCCATCATGGCGATGAAATCGGAACATGATTTTATCCCAAAGAGAGGGTGGCCTCAAAGTGCTGATCGTGGTCTTTTGGGTGGTCAGCAAGCTGCCCAGACAGTTGCCTGAGGGATGACTCAAATGGGCTGAGACCAGCTCTTCTTCCACCAGGAAGACCACAGCCTCCGGGGGACACAGCCCCCTTTGGCTGAAAGACCCAGAGTTCCGTCTTGGAAGTGTTGCGCTGAGCTGAATTCACTGAAAACCTTACTTGGGATCTTCAAAGGCTAAACTAACCTTGGATGGCGCAAACTGCTTTGTATTCCTCTTGGCCATGGCCAGGCCTTTAAGCGAAGATTTATCTGTCAGTAACTCATTTCCTCCATGATCTGCCTGCACCAGCTTAAACTGTATCTTTTGCTTTGGACGGTGGAACTCATAAGGAGTAGGCAGAGATAGACTCTTCGGCGGCTGGCAGCTAGGTCCTGCCCCGGGCACATTTGCTGAGCATGCTTTATGCTCCTTGTCAGGTTCTGGGCTTATAGACACACAGGAGGAGGGGAATAGTGGGGAGGAGAGGAGTGAGAGAGGGAGAGATGCCTTCATGGACCAGTGAGGATAAAACGCCTTGAAACTGGGAGGTATAAATATAGAGCATTTAGCATTTGAGTTTCCGCACACACATACATGTGTATGCACACAAAACATACGTGTGCATGTGTAGACACAAACAAGCATGCGTGCACACACAAAAACACTCTATACGTGTGACACACAGAATATGCATAAACAAACATGCACACACAAAAACACATGCATGTACACACAAATTCACACACATACATGCATGTGTACACACAGAACAGAATGCCAGTCAGCTCAGAGAGAAATCCTTGTCTTGGGAAGACATCACACAGCTTAAACTGGTGAGGGACAAAGGACATGAGATGAGCTAAGGCGTGTCCCCCTTCTTCTAGGGAATCCCCAGAGAATGAGTGTCTGCTGCTGGGATGGCTTTTGGGCACTTGGCAAAGGGGATTGTTCATGCATGTGAAGGAGACGCATGCTGCTGGGTGGACAGTTGGAAGGGTCATTCTTTGGGAATAGAATGCATGGACCATGAAGGGTGGAAAAGCCAGGGGCATGCTCTGTGAGGGCCAAGGGGCCATTGTTTCCCAAAGTGATAAGGGCTGCACGAGCCTTATTGAGAAGAGCTGTGCATCAGGGCTGACATGAACCAGAGCAGCTATTCCAGTCCCGATTCCCCCAGGACAGTGGAGAATTGATCCAATGCAGGCCACATAGCAGCTCTGGAGTTTCAAGGAGGTGGGGATAGGTGTGACAATAGGTGCACGAGCATAATACTTAAGAGTTAATGAAGGCCCAGGGTGCTCTTCCAGAGAGGTTGAGTCCCTCTGAGAAGCACCCAGCAAGCCAGAAGCAATCAACTCAGCTATCAGAATCCCAAAGACTTTGCCCGAGGTCCTTTACCTTGGTAACCATGTGCTAAAGAGATGAGCTGAATTTAGGACTCTTCATAGGTCATGACCTGGAATACCCAGAGACCCGAAGGGCCTTCATGACTCCCCAGGGCAGGGCCACTGAGGTCTGTGTAATAATCACTGGGTCATGATGCATGTCAAGCTCACAGTTGGGTTCCTTGGAGTGAGCCTGGCATCATGCCCCCAGCCCCAGGGTATATCATTGGAATGGATTTGTGATGTCTCTCATTTGGTCATTTGCAGAATCCTCCCAGGAAATCCTTCAGACCAAGATCAACGGCCATGAAAAAGTCCAAGTGGATGGCTTTGAACTGCCCTCATCCCTGGCTGAGATGGTGCACCAAAAGCTTCAGCCATGCCGTTGCTATTCTTACGGAGGATATTGTAGCATTGTTGAAATACTGGAGCATCCTGGCACCTCCAGCATCAAGTCTGATTCTGACAGGCAACTGCGGACTCTCATGCACTTACCTAAGGTAAGTTCTGACCTGGCCACCTATCCCGACAAGTCAATTCCACTTAGACTAATAGGTCTAGTGCGACATAACCCAGATTCAGCCACATCGTGGAGTATCCGGACATGATAATCCTAAGGCAGACACCATGAATATTCTCGGCAGAGGCCCCTGACTGATGTAATCTCAAAACAGACCCTGTGGCCACATGGCGGGTCACTACCCATGCTCCAACAACAGTCCAATCCAGTTCTCTCTAGTCAGTTGGCTGCCCTCAGTCTTGACTGTCTGAACAAGGAACAAGAACAACTCCCTGTCTATTGGCTCTGACAGAGCGCCCTCTTTCTCCTCCCTTGCACCTCACCTCCAGAACGCACCTATAATTTGTGCTGGCTCAACTTTCCTGTTCAGAGGCCAGAGTGATAGTTAGTGGGCAGAGTGCTTGTCTCGCATGCGACTGACCCAGGTTCAATCCTGGTGCCCCAGATGGTTCCCTTGAGCCTGTCAGGAGTGATCCTTGATCACAGAGGCAGAAGTGAGCTCTACACATCACCAGGTGTGGTCCCCAAGACAAACACAACCAAAATATTTCTTGATTAATTGTAAATTTTTTTACTCAGCCATTTGTCGATTGAATAGTCTCAATTTTATTTTGATTTGACCACAGCTGGTGGTTTTGGGGAATTATTCCAAGTTCTGTGCTCTGGAGTACTGCACTCCCAGCAGTACTCAGGGAACCAGCGCTGGGGCATCGAGCCAGAGGCCCCTGTACGCAGAGCGTGTGCTCAGGCTATGAGCAATAGCTCCATATCTCTGGCCCAAATAGTGAGCCAAGATACAGCATCTGGAGAGCCAGGTGTGCTTTTCTTGGTGGAGAAACTCAACACACTCTCCAGGGAGGGACGAATGGACAGCCACGCATCCTGCTACACCACCTGTTGGCTCTACAGACAGACAACAGTCTGCCGTCACAGTCCCCAGGAAGGCCTCATTCCTAGTACAACAAGATCATGCCAAGGAACCTGGACACCCTGAAGTACGCCATAGTGGTTCATGTCATCAATCAGAGGTTGGTGACATGTCAACTGAACTGGAAAGCAAGAAATGTCAAGTGCCTTGGACACATTGCTAGGCCACATGTCCTCCAGGTGGCCAGAGACAGTAGGCTTCTATATTTGTGATATTACAGGGGTTCACTGGTGAGATGGTGAGATGCATGCTAGAAAATCCCTCACGATGGAAAAGAATTGAATCTCATGCCTTTCAGCGGAAACAACACCATGCTTGGTAGGTTACTGTGGGTTCTGAAGGGCGTAGACACTGCATTTGGGAAGATTCATCCAGTCCTCTGGGGGACAAGGGAGAGCGAAAGCTTGTAGGAGGGCTCAGAGCATGGAAGCGCTTTATAGCAGGTCCGAGCCAAGGTGCAAGATGGCTGTGACTTGGTAGTTCTTGTGGGACTTAGCACGGGAGGGGCAATGTCGGTGGCTGCATAGTGCCACGCTGCCACGAGCGCCTCCCTCTGGGTTGTACAGTGCCTCTTTGCAGACACCCTGAGCCTGACATACATCGCATCACTGGCCATTGATCCCACTTACCCTCTTGTTCAAGTGCTCTTGGGAAGGACTCCCATGTGGATTACTGCCTCCCGGGAGCTAGACCGTTAGAGAGGTGCTGTGGGGATCAGGCCTACTGGGAATGAAACCTGCCCTTTCTTGGGCAAGAAACCCAAGGACAGTGGGTTCCTACCACTAAGGTGCACAAGGGCTAGGCCAGGGCATCAGCGAGTCGCTCATTCCCCAGGAACACTCCTGGCAAGCAACGCTTGTTGTCCTGAGCTCAGAGTCAGGAGCAGCTGTTGGAGGAAGCAAACAGGAGTCATCTGCCCTCCCCCCCCCCCACTGTGGAGTCTGCTTTGGCAGAGGCAGAGACTGGAGAGGATCCCCCTGACCCAGACAGAAGGAACCCAGGGTGGGAGGAGGGAGCCGGGCACCCTGTGAGTGCCGCCCAGAGGGGTGGCCGAGGCAGGCTCCTGCAGGCTCCAGATGTCTTTCCTGCCGGGTTCCTGCTCTCAGGGGAACTGGCCTCAGAGCCACAGCAGTGGGCTTCCGGGCCACTTAAGGCCCTGGGCCATTTCATCAGGAAGATTTTTTTCCACATCCACCCCCTAAGCCCTATTAAGTCTCTTACTTAGTGAGGAAACAGCAAATCAAGATGATATTTAAAAAGCAGTGGGCCAGCTTGTTCCTGGAGGAACAGCTAAATCCTCACCCATATTAAATACCTTCTCCTCAACGGCAGTCCCGGGCCATTTAGGAAAATTAAAAGGAGAGCAAGATGAACAGAGAGTGCGGAGATTAAAAAACAGTGTAATAGTGTTTCCAATCCTGTGGCAACTACGGAAACCTCACATATGGCCTTTTCACTGTATTCTTCTCTTGGCTTATTCAGAGGGTTGGTCATTAGGAAAGTGGTTTGCACAGCGGGGATCAGGTTTCTAGTGTGTGTCACTCGGACCACAGGTACCTGGCTGGGGGCTGGCCGAGCTGTCTCTCCCATCATGGGTGCTGGAGGGCTGGTCTAGAGAAAAGGCGCCGTTGACAGAGATTTCTATAAGGAAGCAGAGTACAGGGTTAAGGAAAGTCCATGCATAGCAAAGGAACTGGCGGGCAGACATGGGGAAATGGGTTATGGCCACTGCCTGCAACAGTGCTCAGTAAAGGAAATAAACTATTATCAACACATAGGCTTAACACAGGGAAGAAAAGAAAAAATGCCATACTAGGAGCACAGGGAAAATTGTGTCCTTCTGTGGATGGTGGGAGTTCAGAATGAAGCTGTGGGGAGAGCTCGTAGGCCAAATGCACTAGGACTTTTGATCTGTATCAAGACTTCTGAAAAGGTAGCAATTGTTGGTATAATCATTCTGCCTTATAAATAGGTCTCCTGAAGGCCAGAGAGATAGCACAGTGGGTAGGGTGCCATCTTTGCACACTGCTAACCTGGCACCACATATGGTTCTCTGAGCCCTGCCAGGAGTGACCCCTCAGCCCAGAGCCATGAGTAAGCTCTGAGCACCACTGGGTGTGGCTCCAAAACAAAACCCACCCAAAACCTCATTTCTCAGAGCCGGAGGGTAGCACGGTGAGGAGGGTGTTTGCTTTCCCTGAGCTCCACAGGTGCTGCCCGCCCCCCAAGAAAAACACCCCAAACCTCACTTCTCATAAAAGTAGGAATTGAGTTTCCTTATAATCCAGCAATTACTATTCTTGGATTCTCTTCCAAGGGCCCAAAAAATTCTATCCAGGAAAGACATTTGAAGTCTTATATTCATTATAGCATTATTCACAACAGCCAAACGCTGGCAATAAGCCAGTGTCCAAGAACAGATGACTGGATAAAGAAACTGTGGTGTGGATACACAATGGGATACTACTCGGCTACAAGAAAAGATGAAATCATACGATTTGCTGCCGGGTGGATCTGGAGAATATTAATTTAAGTGAATTAAGTTAGAAGGAGAGGGATGGATCCAGACTGACCCTCTCATGTGTGGGATATAAGAAAACAGCAAGGAGATAACAAATGGCCAAAGGCAACAGAACCTGAGAACTGCGCTATGGAACTGAGCTTACTCTGTGAGGGGTGAGAGGGGCTTCTCGGGAGCACTCAGATGGAGCACTCCTGTTGGAACATTGTATGCATGAAGCCCTATTATTAACAGTATTTTAAATCAAGGTGCAACATTTTTTAAAATGCAATAAAAACCCTGTAAAATAGGTCTTAAAATAGCAGCAAAGAAGTAGACAAGTATATGATTATTGCAGCATTGTTCTAGCATTTATCTATTTCTCTGTTTTTGGTTCTAGCATTTAAAGAGATGCTAAGATGCTTCTTACATAAAAATGACCCTCTGTAAGAGGATATGGGGAGTCAATTCAGATGCTCTGTATGAAAGATAACCCTACGTGAACATACTAAGTTTAAAAGGACACAAAATACTGTATATTCTATGAGTTCCTTCATCTCTCTGCCTCTCACATTTACCCAACCTCTTCCCACATCGGACACCCACACAGTAAATCTCTCCTTATAGGCCTTCATTTAACTGACCACTCCGTTATAATGACTAGTTGGATTAACTGACACTCTCAGTTTCTTCTGTAAACAAAGCAGCTGATGCCAGAGCACAGGGAATGTTAGTGGTAAATCATCGTCTTATTTCTGTCTCCCCAGCTCAGCAGTAAACTTACCAAGGGCCCTTCGTAGATTATCCTCTCAATGCTCTGCCAAAGTCAGTTCAACAATATATTATTGAGGGTTTCTTCTTCCATATCCAAAAGTGTGTTTGACCCATTTTTGAGTGTGCCAGGGAGGGAGATTTGGTGTGAAGGTTGAATCCAGCCTTGTAAAGGAGCCGAGAAACTTTCCTCTTGTGCTCTGGGTGAGAATTCTCAGCCTGCCGAAGGCTCAGAACAACACCTCCACACACCTACCAGCTTAACCTAGACTTCCTTTTTTCAGGAATGAACTGAAAACAGTTTTATCTTTTTCTGTATTTTATGTGGGTATTGATCTAGCATAGCTCTTGCATTTTTCAAGTCCACTCTGCAGTTCTTTTCTGATATAGTAGTCCTTAACTCCCTCAATTCCACTTGTATGATATTGTGCTGATATTCTGAATCAATTGTCCCTTGAGCTGATGGAATTTCTCGTCCAGGGTTTGCTTGATTTCCAGTGCCATCGCATGGGGTCTTGGTTCGAGGTTCTCTTTACATGGCCCAAGAGTCTTGAGTGAGGATTTTCCTGGACTTCTGTCCCTGTCTGCCACTGCAAGTGACTTCCTTTATTTACCCATAGTCCTTTGATTTTTGGGGGCGCTGTCAGTTTAGCTTTCGAGCTCCAGTATCTGAGTAGAGATCTGACTTCCTACTTATCCCGATCTGATCAGCTGTTTGTAGGGTCTGCTGTTTGTGTTCTCCTCTTTCCAACTAACTTCCCATGGCCTGAGAAGGCACTTCTGCGGGCGAGCAGGTGTTGATCTGCTTACTCCCGTTTAGATACCAGTGTTGGGGAAATATTCTGACACTGAATTGTGAACATCAGTTACCCACCAGCCTGTGTGTCCGTGGGGCTGAAGGGGGAAAGCTGTCATGCCTGCATGGCTTTGAGGATCAGCGTGGTCACTGGGGCAAATGGGGGATGTCTGGAGTAGTGGTTTTGGGGGGGTCTGATGATGGAAGGACAGGGGAGACCCCCTGTAGGCCAGGGAAGGGCTCCTGTCCCAATTCCTATGGTTATGTTTTAAATAAGTCTTTCCTTAGTTTTTATTTATTATATGATTTCTATACTATTCTCTTATGAGCGCTTGTTTTTGTAGTCATAAAAAATCCCATGATTTTAATACTAGTAATAAAATGATCTAACTTTAATGAGCACATACAGTGTGCCAGGCACAGATCTTTGTGGTTTGCCTACAGGTTCTCATGCAACCCTTTTATACCAACAGCAGTGCAGGGTATAAAAGCAATCACTAACCTTACTTTGCAGATGAAAACTGGAGTCAGTCATTGTTCAAGGCCATGCATTTTGTCACTGGTGCTGTGATTTAAACCTACATTTGCTGGATTCTAAGCCGTGTTCTTCTCCACTTGCCTATGCTCTTGAAAAACCATGGACACACGGACAGTAGGCAAACAGAATCATGCATTGCATTTCCTTGATCTCATGATAACTGACAACTTCAGGAACTTTGCTGCTAGCTTAAACTCAACTGGATGGGGCCTGAGTGATAGTCCAATGGGTAGGGTGTTTGCCTTGCATGCAGCCGACAGCGTTCGATCCCCAGCATCCCATAGGATCCCCTGAGCACTGCCAGGAACATCACCATGTGTAACCCAAAAAGAAAAAAACAAACAAAAAAACCCTCAACTGGAGGTTTTGGCAAAATCTTCCTTGCCTTGTTTCTTGAGCAAGAGCTGCTTGTGCTTCTGCTAGCTAAAAATAGCTAGCAGATCCACCATACTTTACCTTAGAAGTTATTTCCTAGAAAAATGAAGTCTATGGAGAAGATTATGTTGAGCGAAATTAGCCAGAAGGAGAGAGACAGATACAGAATGACTGCATTTATCTGCATAACATAAATATATATGTACATATTATGATACCAATATCCAAGGTCAAGTGAAACATATATCAGGAGGTCTTGTCAAAGGTGGAAATTATCACAAACGTGTGGGAGTCAGAGGCTAGGTAAGACAGAAAATGGAACAGTGTGCTAACAATTGTCGAGGGTACTAGTGCCAACCTAGAACTGAGCATTAAATAGAGGCAAAAAGATACACATGACAACCCTTTAATGTATGTTCTGTAATCCATAGTCTGGAGGGAAAGGAAAAGAGAAAGAGAGAGAAATGGAAAGAAATAAAGAACCTGCCATGGAGGAGGGCTGGGGGAGGGGGAGGGAACCGGGGGACGTTGGTGGTGGGAGATGGGCACTGGTGGAGGGATGGGTGCTGGAGCACTGTATGACCAAAACCCAAATATGAACTTTTTAATTGTATATCTTTGTAATTGTAAAACTAAAAAATTAAAAAAAAACAATCCTCACTAACTTTCTTCTAAGGAAACATTTTTTGATCATTTTTAGCAAACTAGCTATAACAAGCAATATAAAATAAATTATTGAGGCTCTGCTATAAGGTCAGGCTTACGAGTGGTGGAAGATTTGCAAATAATGGTGGTGGGAAAGTGCAATAGTAGTGGGATTGGTGTTGAATACTGAATGTCTGTAATAAATCATCTTGGACAACTTTGTAAAAATAAATAAATAAATGAAATGGGGGAAAAAAAAGAAAAATGAAGTCTACTCGTGAAAGCACCGAAATATCCATTTCAGTGGAAACATTTGAAAATATTTTCTGTGGCTCTTATGTTTCTTTCTGAGTGTAAGAATATAACCCCTTGGGGCTGGGCGATAGCCCAGCCCGGGTAGGGCGTTGCCTTGCATGCGGCTGGCCTGTGCCGGCCCAGGTTCGATCCCGGCATCCCATGTGGTCCCCCCAAGCACCGCCAGGAGTAATTCCTGAGTGCAGAGCCAGGAGTAACCCCTGAGCATCGCCTGGTGTGCCCGCCCAAAAAAAAAAAAAAAAAAAAAAAAAGAATATAACCCTTTCCATAGTCCTTCTTTGGAATGTTTGCAATAGTATTGCCACCTTTTGTTTTCTTTTTGGGTCACACCTGCTCAGGGGTTACTTCTGGCTCTTGGCTCAGGAATTACTCTTGGCGGAGCTTGGGGATCATATGGGATGCTGAGGATCGGAACCTGGGTTGGCTGTATGCAAGGCAAACTCCCTACCCGCTGTGCTATAGCTCCAGGCTCAGTATTGCCATCCTTATTTCGGTGTATATGGTTAGTTTACCACCACCAAAATGTCCGAGATTCACACCACCAAAATGTCCGAGATTCACACCACCAAAATGTCCGAGATTCACACCACCAAAATGTCCGAGATTCTCCACCCATGCTCTATGTTGTTTCCCATTTTCCCAATGGCTTTTTTAATATATTGAGGTGATTGTAGGTATAGCCACAATTGTTTTATATATACATATAACATATATAACATATATAACATCACTATCACTATCACTATCTTCCCATTCATCATCTATTTGCTCGAGCGGGCACCAGTAATATCTCCATATGTCCTGTCTCATGCTAGTAGGCCCAAGGGCATCTGCTTGCTCCAGGAACATAAAGAGCCTCAAACCATTATATTAGGTCATGGGAATGACCTAATATAGTGTTACTGGTGTTTGGCATATCAAATATGACACGGGCAGCTTGCCAGGCTTGCCGTGTGGGTGGCATACTCTTGTAGTCACCTCTAAATACAGCATTTATTGATGAACCACGCCGCCGCTTGCGGCCCTGCGAGCCGGGCTGTGATAGGATGGTCTGCTGGGTGGAGTTCTGACGAGAGGGAAGTCCAGATGTGGAAAATGGCGGCCCTCATGGAGTGGGGATTTGTCTGACTTGTTGTGAGGCTCTGCTGGGGTGGCGGGCCAGGGCTAGAACCCGCTATCCCTTCCGGGTGCCTCGCGAGCTGCTGGGCACAGGGAGGCCAGTAGCAGCTCTGCCCCCATGTCTGTAAGTCTCTGGATCAGCATACCTGGGCCAGATTGAAAAAATCTGCTGCAGGGTGGGTGCCGATGATCCGGGCTGTGATAGGCTATCTGCTGGGAGGAGTTCTGACGAGGGGAAGTCCAAATGTGGAAAATGGCGGCCCTCATGGAAAACAAAAGTCAAGGATAACTTGCTCTAAATATGTCATTTCTTTTTATTTTGATGTGGGGGGGGGGAGGGTGTGTTTGGGCCACACCCAGCAGTGCGTGGGGCTCTGTGCTCAGGGCTAACTCCTGAAATGTTCAGGACTACACTATGGGATGCCAGAAATCAAACCAAGATCAGCCAAGTGCAAGAAAGAGCCTTACCCACTGTAGTATCTCTTTTGCCCGGTATGCCACTCTCTAAACAACAAAGAACTAAGGTGGGGTACCAACCTTAGCTCCTATAATTAAAAGGGAATGACACGAGTGCTGTAACTGTTGGATGACAGACCTAGCTTGCTTGGGAGCTTTGCTGTTTTATTTACTCACAGCTGAATCTATTTACATGTTTCTTTTTTTCTTGCTTTTTTGGGTCACACCCGGCGATGCTCAGGGTTACTCCTGGCTCTGCACTCAGGAATTACTCCTGGCAGTGCTCGGGGGACCATATGGAATGCCGGGGATTGAACCCAGGCCGGCATGGGCCAGCCGCGTGCAAGGCAAACGCCCTACCCACTGGACTATCACTCTGGCCCCTGCATCTATTTACATGTTCTTTAGCCAGGATTAATACTAATGAGATCTCTCTTCTATGTAAATCTCTCTTCTATATATATAACATATATAACATATATAACATCTAACATATACAACATATAACATATATAACATATAGACATATAGACATATAACGTATAACGTATAACATATAATATATAATATATAATATGTAATGTAATATATAATACATAATATATAATACATAATACATAATATATATGTACATAGCATGACCTCTTGTGTATGCTGTTCATTTTGTCTCAGTGGTAACATTTTGTAAAATCATCATATAGCACTAAAGTCAAGATACCAACAATTTCCAATTCACCAGCGCTATTCAGATCTCTCAGTGTTATTTTGAACACATAGTTCTACACAGTCTCATTACCAGAGTAGATTTATGTTTTCACCTGAACTGTTCCAACTCAGAAGAATACTTCAATATTTTTTTTCATTTTGGGTCACACCACTCAATGCTCAGGGGTCACTCCTGACTCTGCACTCAGGAATTACTCCTAGTGGTGCTCAGGCGACGATATGGGATGCCGGGGATCAAACCGGGTTGGCCACATGCAAGGCAAACGCCCTCCCGCTGTGCTATCTCTACGTCCCCAAGTTTTTTCTTGTAATTCTCACGGATCTTCTTTCTACCTCTCTATTCTTTAAAATGATACAGATATGTAACTTCATTAGATTAGGTATTAATTGGATTTTTTTATATTATTTTGATTAATTGGATTTTATATTACTTTGATGGTCAGAAGGCTGAATAAAATATTTCCATGAGAAACATCACAGGGAACTTCTAAGTTATTAAGCAAGACATTACTTTTCTCTTAATCCCTCCCAGAAAAATGTAAAAAGAGGGAATCCCCCAACTCACTGATGTGAGGCTACAATAACCTGGATAGTAAAATCCAACTTGGACGGCATGAAAAAGGAAATTATGGAAATTCATGGCTCCATAAAAATAACAAAAATATAAGGCTCAATATTAGCAAGTTGAATGGAATAATATATAGCATGTACAAGACATCATCCTAGAGTGGTTTATTCCAGTGACGCAAGATTTCTCTAAAAAAAAGAAAAAGAAAAGTGTGTAATCTACCAAGTAAACAGAAAGGAGGAAAATCATTCTGATCATCTTACTAAATTCAGAAAAAATGTTTAATAAATTTTTTTCATACATGAGTTTTAAATCAGTAGAGCTTGGCAAGCTACCCATGGTGTATTCAATATGCCAAAACAGTAACAATAATGGAACTTATTCCCAATGAATGGAGACATTACTGGTGCCCGCTCAGCAAATTGATGAATGGAAGACAAGTGATACAAGTGAGTTTTAAAAGTGATTAGTTCAGTAGAACTGATGGAAACTCACTCTGATAAGAGACATCTACATACACTCTCCCTTGAATAACACACTAAATGGCAAAATACTAAATCTTTCACCCCAAAGCTCAGGAATGAACTCAATATTGTCATAGACAATATTGTTTTGGAAGTTCTAGATAGAGAAGGAGAGAAAACATTAGATATGAAAACTCTTAGTTTTCAATGAGGATAAGGTTGTATATGTAGACCATCCAAATGAATCTTTAGATAAGACTTTAGATGAGACTTAATAGATTAGATTTAATAGGAGAACTTTATTGGTCATGAAGATAATCTAAAAATTAGCCATGTTTCTATGTGGCAGCAGCAAACAGAAAATAAAATTGTAAAAAGCTAACACTTTAAATATGCCCAGAGACATCACATAAATAAAAGTAAATGGAACAAAACATAAAAATTCTCGGTGGTAGAGAAGGGAACAGTGTACTAATAATTGTTGGAAATGATAATACCAGCCTAAAACTGAGCTTTGAATATAGGCAAAGGGATATACATGATAACCTCTAAATGGATATATTGCAAGTCACAATGTGTGAGAGAAGGAGGAGAGAGAGAGAGAGAGAGAGAGAGAGAGAGAGAGAAGAGAGAGGGGTAAAGAACCTACCATACAGGCAGGCTAGGGGAAGGGGAGGGAATCAGGGACATTGGTGTTGGGAAATGGGCACTGGTGGAGGGATGGGTGCTGGAGCACTGTATGACTGAAACTCAAACATGAACATCTCTGTAATTGTTTAGCTCACAGTGATATAATAAAATAGTTTTTAAAAAGGAGATATAAAAACAATGATATGATGAAAGCAATAAAAGAATAATGGAAAGAGGAGACATTAAAATTCTCTGTGAACAAAACTGTAAAATATTATCAAAAGACAATAAAGGAGTCTGAAATAAATAGAATTGTCATGGATTGGAAGACTTATAAACACCACACACATATAAATATATATGTGTATATAATCAGTTCTCAAGTGTTTTATAGATTCAGTGCAATGCCTATGATTGTTTTGTTTTTTAAGCTTTTATGGGGTGATTTCAAATTTCTTACATGAATTGCAAAGTAATACACATACAAAAGACAATCTTGGAGAAAAAACAAATACGTGGTGTCTCCTCAAGATTTATCTATAGCGCTCTGAATAAACAATTGCATTGTTAGGAAACAGACCCTGCGAAGCTGCAGAGCTAGTACCGAGGATAAGGTGCTTGCCTTGCTCACAGGACTGACTCCGGTTCAATCCATGGGGCCCCATATGGTTCTCTGAGCCCCGCCAGGAGTGATTTCTTTTTTTTTTTTTTAACATTTTATTATACCACCGTGAGATATGCAATTACAACGTTGTTCACGCTTGGGGGTTTCGGTCACACAGTGTTCCAGCACCCCGCCCTCACCAGTGCCCCTCAACCACCACCCATGTCCCCAATTCTCTCCCCCTCCCACGTCCTGCCTAAATGGCAGGTTCTTTATCTCCTCTCTCTCTCCCTCTCTCTCTCCTCCTTCTCCCCCACACATTGTGGGTTACACTACGATACACTTAGAAGCCATCATTTGCATTTTTTGTCTGTATTTAATGCTCAGTTCTATGTTGGTATCAGACCTTTTGACATTTATTCACACATGTTCCCTTCTCTATCTTACCTAACCTCTGACTCCCACGCGCTTATGGTAATTTCCACTTTTGGTAAGATCACCTGGTATATTTATGTCATGCAAATAAATACAGTCATTCTATGCCCTCTCTCTTTCCTTCTGACTAATTTCACTCAACATGATTCTTTCCATGTCCACCCATTTATAGGCAAATTTCATAACTTCATTTTTTCTGACAGCTGCATGGTATTCCATTGTGTAGATGTACCACAGTTTCTTTATTCAGTCATCAGTTCTCGGGCATACTGGTTGTTTCCAGGATCTGGCTATTGTGAATAGTGCTGCTATGAAAATAAAAGTGCGGATTGTGTTTCCGCTGTGTGTTTTGGCTTCCCAGGGTATATTCTCAGGAGTGGTATGACTGGGTCAAAGGGGAGCTCAATTTCTAGTCTTTGGAGGAATGTCCATATTGTTTTCCAGAAAGATTGTACAAGTTAACATTCCCACCAACAGTGTATGAGAGTCCCCTTTACCCCACATCCACGCCAGCACTTGTCGCTTTTACCCTTTTAGATATGGGCCATTCCAGGAGTGATTTCTGACCATGGCGACAGGAGCAAGACCTGAGCACCACTGGATGTGGCCCCAAACCAAACCCACCCAAACAGAAACAAATGGTGCATGTGTGGAAAGTAACATTTATGACAAAGGTATTATGGTGGAGCAAGAGAAAAGTTCTCTTCATAAAGTTGTTCTAGGAAAATTGGGCATCTGGCGTAGCGAAAAGGAAGCTAGACCTTTACCTCTCATTGTGCATGAAGATCCTGCCCATTTGTGCTGTGTATTTAAGTGAAAAACGGTGACAGGACGAGAGGGGCCAGTCTCTTCATGACTTTGGAGATACGGCGAGTTTTCCACACAAGCCCATAGACATCACTCAGCCTACAGGGAAAATGCGATATTAATGTTAAGAACTTAGGTTTTCAAAAGATACCAGAGAGAAGAAAGTGGCTGAATGGAAGGGATTAGCCATTTTAATAAAGAGGCTAAATCCAAAATGGAAACAGGTTTGACAAATCACTAAGAGAGAGACAAGCATCCCCAGAGAAAACTGAGCAAAGACCCTATAGGCATCTCAAAAATACTGACCTTCAAATGTCGTGCGACTTAGAAAAGGCTGAGCAATCTCCCTTGCAGTTAAGGAAATGTATTGTTAACCCACACCAAGTAAACCGTCAGAATGACAGAAGTGAAAACATCTGGCAGCATCATCTCTGGGCGAGGATGCAGAGCAGTGGGAACTGGTCTACCATGCTGGAGGGTGTGCTGTATTGGAAAACCATTACGGGAAATACAAGGACTTGGCTAGCAAAACTGAAGATACTTTTGCCCTTCTTGATCACTTGAATCCCGTTATTTATCGATTTGCTCGAGTGGGCGCCAGTAATATTTCCATTGGACCCTATCACGTGCCAATGTAGCCCAACGGCATCTGGTTGATTCAGGAATATGAAGAGCCTCAAACCGTTCCTTCAGGATCTTTACAAGGAAGTCTGACCATCTTGTAGGTGGGCGACCACGTGATCTTTTGACATCCCGTGGGGTCCAGTCGGTAATGGCTCTAGTCCAGCGGTTGTCTCCAAATCGCATTATATGTCCAGCCCATCTGATTTTCGATGCCTTGGCAAATGAGACAGCGTCCCTGATTCTGGAATAGCGACGGAGGTCAGAACTCCGGATTCCTTCTCTCACTTGAGTGAGACGTGATATTCCCAGCATAGCTCTTTCGATGCCTCTCTGGGAGACCCGAATAGCATTCACATCCTGCTTTCGTAGGCCCCAGGTCTCTGAGGCGTCACGTTAATGCAGGGAGAATGGTGGAGTCGAAGAGATGTGCCAGGAGCCGGAGGTTCTTTGTCGTTTTAGCTATTTCTTCAATGCCTTTGAAGGCATTCCATGCCGCTCTCTTCCTCCTGCGCAGCTCAGGTTTTAGGTCGTTCATCATGTTGACTTCTCGACCTAGGTACACATAACTGCTGCATTCAGAGATGTTTGTTCCATTGAGAGTGAATGGGGCCTCAGGAACTAGTTCATTTCTCATGAACATAGTTTTCTTCAGATTCAGCTGTAGACCTACCTTTCCGCATTTTCGGTTAAAGTCAGCCAGCATTTGTGCCGCTTGGCTAATGTTTGGTGTTATTAGAACGATGTCATCAGCGAAGCGGAGGTGGTGTAGTTGCCGACCATCTATCTTCACTCCCATTCCTTCCCATTCTAATTGTCTCATGATGTTCTCGAGGGTGGCACTGAAGAGTTTTGGTGAGATGGTATCACCCTGTCGAACCCCTCTTTTGACATCAATGATCACTTCTTTGTAGAATGGTGAGATCCTGGTGGTGAATCCGTAATACAGCTCACGAAGGATCTTGATGTATTGGGTTTGAACACCCTGTTTGACTAGGGCTTCGATGACTGCTTCAGTCTCCACAGAATCAAAGGCTTTCTGTAAATCAATGAACGTGAGACAGGGCAGCATCTTGTACTCCCTACAAACCTCAATGAGCCTTGTTACTGTGTGGATATGGTCGATTGTGCTGAATCCTTTCCGGAAACCTGCTTGCTTGCATGGTTGTCCTTCATCTAGTGTTCTGCTAATCCTGTTCAGGATGACTCGTGTAAACAGCTTGTAGATGACGGACAACAGGCAGATGGGGCGATAGTTGCCAATGTCATGAATGTCTCCCTTCTTGAACAGTAGAACTGTCCTGCTGGTTTTCCATTGGGAGGGCATCTTGCATTCGGACAGGTAGCGTGTGAAGAGCCGAGCTAGTGTATTGATGAGTACCGAAGGCAGAATCTTCAGGTGTTCGGGTCTGACTTTGTCTGGGCCTGGTGCTGTTCCCTTCTTTATCAATGAGATGGCATGTCGGATTTCAGAAGGGAGAACGTTGGGAATGACATTTCCATCCTGTGGAATTTGGTATGTGGGCAGGTGGATGTGGCTATCAAAGAGATTTGAGTAGAAGTCCTGGATAATCTTCTCCATTCCCTTTCTGGAAGATGTGATAGATCCATCAGGGCGTCAGAGGGCAGTCATCTTGGTCTTATAGTTGGTGAAGGACAGGCGGGCAGTGCGAATGCTTTTCCCGGCTTCTGCTGCATCTTCCAGTATTTCTGCTCTTCTGTCTTTGAGGTCTTCTTTTATCGCTTCTCTGCACCGTTTAGCAAGCTTGGACGTTAGCATTTGGTCTCCTGAGGCTCGTGCCTTGCCATGTTGGCGAATGAGCTCAAGAGTTTCTGAAGACAGGCGTCCTTTTGTGTCTTTCTCTCTCTCGGCATTCTTCACACAATCATGGAGGTGCTGAACCAGTCAGTTGTATTTGTCATTGATGTCGTCAATGATGGTATCTTCCCATGATGCTGCAATGGTGCCAAAGAGTTCCCAGTTGGTGGTCGTTCTGGGAGTTCTCTTCTTAAACTTTTCAGCCTTTTCTCCCTGTTGTGGGAAGTAGAATTTTGCCACGAAGGAGACGGTGGTCTGATCCTGTTTGGAATTTGGGGACGACAGCTACATCGGCCAGACAAAACCGTCGATTGAAGATGATGTGGTCAATTTCATTGACCCTTACACTCAGGAATACCATTCCCAGAGATACAATCCTTGCGTGGGACATGTGGTATCACATATATACATTAAGGCCCTCATCCCTAGCTCCTGGCCAAATCTCCTAAAACAATCTATCATTTGCTCTACTATTTGGTCTTCAACCCAAGTTCCTGATACAGAGCTCCCAAGTCCTTTGAGATTTCCTGGGTAGTTTGGTTTTCATGAGACTCCTAAGCTCCTGGTGAGCTGCTTGACTTCAGTATGGGAGCTGGTCCCTGGAAAGACAAAGCCATGATTAGAAGCTCGGTGTATGCAGTACTGTGCTCATCCTCCAGGAAGGGAGAGAAGTTGTCATCTCTCCAAGGGAGTGAGTGTGTCATCACTTGTGCCTACACAATACCTTCATAAAATTACCCACACAAGGGCCTGAGCCATAGTACAGCAGGGGGGGCGTTTGCCTTGCACGCCAGCTGGCTCATGTGTGCTCCTTGGTATCCTGGCCCTTGGCCTTTGTGTTTGTTTTGCTTTGCAGTGACCTGAAATGGATCCCCTCATGGGTCCCCCGAGCACCGCCAGGAGTAATTCCTGAATGCAGAGCCAGGAGTAACTCCTGAGCATCTCTGGGTGTGACCTCAAAAGCACCCCCAAAAATCCCTACACAAAGGGGCTAGGTAAGTTTGCGGGTTGGTGAGTACCTCCACATTCTGGGCAGGAGGTGGACCTTACCTGTCCATCCTGTCTATCTTTGTATGTCACACTGGGGAGGACTGTTTCCTCTGCATGAGTGACATGTTATAGCAAACTGTTGAGTCTGAGGAGGGAGACTTGGGAATGTCTGTGTTATAGCCAAGTGGAACAGAAAGTTGGGTACTTGGGTACCACTGTCTGTAACTGGTGTCTGTAGCAGGGCAGTCTTCTGTGTCCTTACCCAGAGGAACCCAGTGCTGACCACAGGCAGAGTGTCAGAACTGGAGGGACTTGTGTAACATTCATCTGATGCTGGTGAACTGGCCACTGCCACTCTGGGAAAAATGGCCACTCATGGGGTGACCAGAGTATTCTCTGAGTGTGGAGAGAGGAGAAAGAATGTTTCCTTTCCCTGTGGTGCTTTAGTTAACTAGATTATTTGGTGTGGTTTCTTTTTTTTTTTTGGGGGGTTGGACACAATCAGCTTACTTAGGACTTGCTTAGGACTCGCTCCTGGCTGTGTGCTCAGGGATCACTCCTGGCAGTGCTCAGAGGACCATATGGGACGCTGGGGATTGAACCTGCCTTGGCTGCATGCAAGGCAAATACCTTGCTCGCTGTCCTATTTCTTTAGATCAGTGCTCCTTAACTAGGGTCCATATGACTCAAGATGACCCAAGATATTCCAAGGTGACCTTTAGTGAACATTGCTCTAGTTGGTGGTGGGGGGCATAGCAGGGAGACTAGGGAGGCCAGCCAGTGGGAAGGGGGGCAACAGGAAGGGAGGAAGGCGGAACAAAGGACAGGAAACACTAGCGAGTCCTAGGAAAGAGCATGGTCTGTTGCTGCGTGAGCTCTGGCTGCAGTGGATGAGTGGATTGATCTGCAGGTGTCAGAGCTCTGACACGGCTCGGGTCTGCAGCATGAACTTTCGCAGGCGGTAGGGGTGCAGGGATCTGGCCCCTCTGCACCCAGCTCTGACTCCACAGGCTTGAGGAGAGGAAGTTTCAGCTTTCTTCCAGGGGGCCTCTCCGATCCCTCAGAGCCCTGACTTCCTGAGCCCCTTGTTTGGGAGATCTCATCCTCGTCACGTTTCTGAACAGCCTCATGGCAGGTGGTGCCCTGCCCCTTCCCAGCTAGGATTAGACCTGTACTTTTGCAGCAACACGCGTGGCTAGCAAAGCCCGCACGTCCCCTGGCCCTTGGCCTTTGTGTTTGTTTTGCTTTGCAGTGACCTGAAATGGATCCCCTCATGGGTCCCGCAGCAGAATGGACCACACTCCCGGGACCTGGGTGGACAATGGCTGTGCCCACCTGTAGGTCAGGGGTCAGGATCGGCAGGGCAGCCCTGTCAGTGCTTCAAAGGGCCTCCATCCTGGAAGGTTCCACTTAGGGCTCAGTGCCCCACAGGTGCACCCGGCTATTCAGGGGCTGGGCCGGGGGGGTCGGTGGGGGCGGCTTAGCTGGGATTCAGGGCCTGGTCCGGGGGAGGCGGCTTAGCTGGATCAGAGCCCAGGTGTCTACTCAGTGCCAAGACAGGGGAGACCGGGGGGGTGCTAGCAGATAGGGGCACCTGGGTCCCCTCAGAAAGAACATGAGCTTGCAGGGATATCCCTGGGGACATTTCATGCAAACACTGGTCAATTCATAGCCAGTGTTTGAGAAGAATTTCTAGAAACGTGAGAAATTTCAACATAATTTTTTAATAGAAGGAGTTAACATTTACAAAAGTGATAGAAGAATGAAAGCCTGTGTGTATGAGTGTGTGTGTGTGTGTGTGTGTGTGTGTGTGTGTGTGAGTGAGTGAGTGTGTGTATGTTGGGAAGACCAGGAAAACATCAGATGGAGAAGGCACACATGTGCCTTCACACACACAAAAAAATGCACACACAAAAAATCATTTGGTGGCTTAGCCCCCACTACAGGCCAGGACCACTGGGTTCAGGGGTTCTGTCGTGGAATTCGCTCTGTCAATGGACCAACCAGCATTTGCCGAGTGACTCTCACATTGCAGATCCCAGACTGGGCAGTGGACGATAAGATGCAGAATCATTTCAGTCTTTAAGCCTTCTGAGACCGACAACAGAAACAGACGAATACATAGACCCTTGTAAGTGGCTATGAATGAATCATCAAGTGTGCCAGGGTTTTTGGAGAGGAGTATTAAAGCAGGGATAGTGGGTCACAGAACCTTGCAGGGGGGCAACAGTTTAGAGACTAGGGCCTTGGGGGGAGGACTGCAGGCTGGGATTTATGTGAGGTCAGTGGGGGAGGTGATTCTCTGGGAGGGAGACTTAGAATGTGGATCTGGGGATGCCATGTATATTCGCCGGCACCTGTGCTGCGAGGCTGGGAGTGTTCTGAGCAGATGTGGACAGAGTTGGTTCTCTTGGCAGAGGCAGGAAGGGTGGACAGGATGGGCCCAAGCACACAGAGAAAGAGGCTTGTTGGACAGTGGATGTTCCTGGGAATGGCATGTGTTTAGATCCTGGGTGAGAGGCAGCAGCTTGTCTGACTGGTCTCCAGAAAAGAGACCAGGTTTTTTAATAGAAGGGGTCAGGGATCAGGCTGAAGGCCAGTGTCTTGGGTAGACAGACCTTGTGGGCATAGCTGTGTCTGCAGCTGAGACATCTCTGGGAAGTCAGTGAGTGATCCTGAACCCCTGATATAGCCTCAGCTTTGCCTTTTCCATCATGTCTATAAACTCAGTATCTAAACCTTAATTTAAAAATATTTAGATAGAACAGCAATGATTAAGCTTCATATATCAGTAATCACTCTAAATGCTGAATAAATGCTGAATGGACTTAATTCAGTAATTGAAAAACATACTGCATGTGTAGAACAGCAGACCCAGGGTCAGAGTAATAACTCCACATTCTGAAACTTGCACAAGTTTCATCTCCCATGCACCGCCATGTGTATCCCTGGTTTCTCCAGCTCTGCCAGACTTGGGTGGCCGTGCATCACCACCCCGAGCACCAAACCCTCAGGCCCTGCGCTGTTAGGCCGTGTAGAGCCAGGAGTGCCCCTAGGCCCCAGAGCTCTTGCAGGGGGGCATCCCATGAATAGCAGGATCCATTGACATTAGATATTAGAAAGGCATGTAAGAAGCTCATCAGATATCAAGACAGCTTCATAGTAACAGGCTGGAGTGAGGTATTTCAAGCCAGTAAGCAGGAAAGGTGGGAACTACCTGTTGTGGTCTGTTGGCGGACAGAGAGTAAGTACTGGGGGGGAAGGTCCCTGCCTTGCATGTGGCTGTGGTGGCCTTGACCTTGGCTTAATCCCCGGCACCACATGTAGCCCCCCACAAGTACAACCAAGGATCATTCCTGGCCACAGAACCAGGAATAACCCCAGAGCACTGTTGAGTGTATCCTCCAAGCTAAAACATGTTTAAACACGGAACTGCCTAATTTTTGTGTCCTTGTGGGCTGTTCCTCGAGCTTGCTCCACGTGGCCGAGGGCTCCCTCAAGTTCTTTGTGACAATGAAGGAGGATCTGAGTGGCGGACACCGGTTGGGAAGAAGCAGGAGATATTGAGCTTGAGCAAGAGTTCACCGAGCATAACCAGAGAATTCAGTGTAGACAGTTTTTGGCAAGCTGGAATTCAGAAGAGGAAAGAAACAAACAGAGAGGAATGATTACGAAGTATTTTAAATTGTCATGCTCCACACGTTTCAGAATGGATGTTAAATGACCGAGACACAGGTGCACCCGGCAGAGCAGAAACCAGCTTTCCCCGTTGAACCCCCTGCATTCCATGGACCACGAGAGCAACTTCCGACCCGAGTCCACCATCCTGATGGAGCCTCGGAGGAGCCCAGAGAAACCCCCCACACCTTGCTGGCAGCGATCTGAGTCACAATCCACACTCTGCAGCTGGTAAGATCTCCCCCCCAGCATATTAATCCAGTCTCCAGCCCACAGATTAATCCAGTCTCCAGCCCAGCTTGTCAGAAACCCAGCCTACAAGGACCCGCCCTGCAGAGACCCGCCCTTCAGAGGAGAGTATTTCAAGCTCAGGAATGCTTGAGCCTAAGACACAGGTACACCCGGCAGAGCAGAAACCAGCTTTCCCTTGCGGCGCCCGCAGCGCTGCACGATTTACCTCCGAATTACCATAAATATTCTACCCACCCCTCTGAGAGAGCCCCACAAAGTAATGAGAATATAGCACCCTCATGGCAGAACCTGGCAAGCTGTCCGATGCGTGTTCGATATGCCAAATCCAGTAACAAAAATGTTTATTTTCCTGACCCCGAAAGAGCCCTTAATACGGCAGCAGTAAGAAAGGAGAAACAAGCAGTGCCTGATAAAATTTCACGGCTGTCCTAGACTGCCAAAACGAAGAAGGACTAAAATGACTGTCTGTACTTTCAATGCACGTACACTGGCGTCGGAAGCATATATTGAGGATCTGATGGTACAAGCGCAAAAGATCAAGTGCGACATCATTGGTCTGACTGAGACGAGGAGGCGTCAGTCGCATCATGCTGTATTTGACACCGGAGAAGAATTATTCCTTGGAACATGCAACGAAAGAGGCGTCGGTGGCGTTGGTGTCCTTGTCAACAAGAACATGACTGTCAACATTGATTCATTTGAATGCCTAACAAACCGAATAGGACGATTACACTTGAGGAGATGTGGCCCACTGCCAGCAATTTCTATCTTCATTGTCTATGCACCAACATCCACATACAAAGAAGATGAAATTGAGAAATTCTACATGGAATTGGAGGAGTTCTATAAAAAAGATCACACCTTCTACAAGATCATAGTCGGTGATTTTAATGCCAAGATAGGACCGAGAAGATCGGCTGAAGAACTCCACATCGGGACCCATGGCCTAGAATGGAACAAACCGGGTGAGAGACTATCGGAGTTCATCATGTCCACCAAGACTATTCATGGGAACTCACAGTTTCAGAAGGCTGAAGCGAAACGTTGGACATGGGAATCTCCTGGCGGACAGTTCCACAATGAAATTGACCACATCATCTTCAATCGGCGATTTTGTCTGACCGATGTTGCTGTCGTCCCCAAATTCCAGACAGGATCGGACCACCGTCTCCCTTTGTGCAAAATTCTACTTCCCGCAACGGGAGAAAAAGCTGCAAAGTTTAAGAAGAGAACTCCCAGAGCGACCACCAACTGGGAACTCTTTGGCACCATTGCGGCAACATGGGAAGATACCATCATTGATGACATCGATGAAGAATACAACCCACTGGTTCAGCACCTCCATGATTGTGCGAAGAATGCCGAGAGAGAGAAAGACACAAAAGGACGCTTGTCTTCAGAAACTCTTGAGCTCATTCGCCAACGTGGCAAGGCGCGAGCCTCAGGAGACCAAATGCTAACGTCCAAGCTTGCTAAGCGGTGCAGAGAAGCGATAAAAGAAGACCTCAAAGACAGAAGAGCAGAAATACTGGAAGATGCAGCAGAAGCTGGGAAAAGCATTCGCACTGCCCGCCTGTCCTTCGCCAACTATAAGACCAAGATGACTGCCCTCCGACGCCCTGATGGATCTATCACATCTTCCAGAAAGGCAATGGAGAAGATTATCCAGGACTTCTACTCAAATGTCTTTGATAGCCACATCCACCTGCCCACATACCAAATTCCACAGGATGGAATGTCATTCCCAACGTTCTCCCTTCTGAAATCCGACATGCCATCTCGTCGGTAAAGAAGGGAACAGCACCAGGCCCAGACAAAGTCAGACCCGAACACCTGAAGAATCTGCCGTCGATACTCATCAATACACTAGCTCGGCTCTTCACACGCTACCTGTCTGAATGCAAGATGCCCTCCCAATGAAAAACCAGCAGGACAGTTCTACTGTTCAAGAAGGGAGACATTCACGACATCGGCAACTATCGCCCCATCTGCCTGTTGTCTGTCATTTACAAGCTGTTTACATGAGTCATCCTGAACAGGATTAGCAGAACACTAGATGAAGGACAACCATGCAAGCAAGCAGGTTTCCGGAAAGGATTCAGCACAATCGACCATATCCACACAGTAACCAAGCTCATTGAGGTTTGTAGGGAGTACAAGATGCCGCTCTGTCTCATGTTCATTGATTTAAAGAAAGCCTTTGATTCTGTGGAGACTGAA
This sequence comes from Cryptotis parvus, assembly GCA_021461705.1. Lineage (NCBI taxonomy): Eukaryota > Metazoa > Chordata > Mammalia > Eulipotyphla > Soricidae > Cryptotis > Cryptotis parvus. Next base: position 27,066 of record JAJIBD010024805.1, read on the forward strand.
GCAGTCATCGAATCCCTAGCCAAACAGGGTGTTCAAACCCAATACATCAAGATCCTTCGTGAGCTGTATTACGGATTCACCACCAGGATCTCACCATTCTACAAAGAAGTGATCATTGATGTCAAAAGAGGGGTTCGACAGGGTGATACCATCTCACCAAAACTCTTCAGTGCCACCCTCGAGAACATCATGAGACAATTAGAATGGGAAGGAATGGGAGTGAAGATAGATGGTCGGCAACTACACCACCTCCGCTTCGCTGATGACATCGTTCTAATAACACCAAACATTAGCCAAGCGGCACAAATGCTGGCTGACTTTAACCGAGAATGCGGAAAGGTAGGTCTACAGCTGAATCTGAAGAAAACTATGTTCATGAGAAATGAACTAGTTCCTGAGGCCCCATTCACTCTCAATGGAACAAACATCTCTGAATGCAGCAGTTATGTGTACCTAGGTCGAGAAGTCAACATGATGAACGACCTAAAACCTGAGCTGCGCAGGAGGAAGAGAGCGGCATGGAATGCCTTCAAAGGCATCGAAGAAATAGCTAAAAAGGACAAAGAACCTCCAGCTCCGGGCACATCTCTTCGACTCCACTGTTCTCCCTGCATTAACATATGCCTCAGAGACCTGGGCCCTACGAAAGCAGGATGAGAATGCTATTCGGGTCTCCCAGAGAGGCATCGAAAGAGCTATGCTTGGAGTATCACGTCTCACTCAAGTGAGTGAAGGAATCCGGAGTTCTGACCTCCGTCGCTATTCCAGAATCAGGGACACTGTCTCGTTTGCCAAGGCATCGAAAATCAGATGGGCTGGACATGTAATGCGATTTGGAGACAACCGCTGGACTAAAGCTGTTACCGACTGGATCCCACGGGATGTCAAAAGATCACGTGGCCGCCCACCTACAAGATGGTCAGACTTCCTTGTTAAGACCCTGAAGGAACGGTTTGAGGCTCTTCACTATTCCTGAATCAACCAGATGCCATTGGGCTACATTGGCACGTGATAGGGTCCAATGGAAATGTTACTGGCGCCCGCTCGAGCAAATTGATGAATAACGGGATTCAAGTGATCAAGTGATCAAGTTAAATGACCACTCTCCTGTCTTGATGCCTAATAAATATGATGCAAGTAAGAACACTGTTCAGATTGAAGATCCTCTCTGACATCCACCATATACAGAATGTGGAGAGGTACAAAGCATTCTCTGAAATAGTAATATCACTGAACTTTCAAAAATGCATGCTGCTGCGGATATAGCATGAAGAGCCTCACACCGCGGCTGGGGAAGCTGGAACTCGGCTCTCCCCAGGCTCAGCTGACCATGGGGCTCCCAGGAGGACAGATGGGTTTTGGGAGTGGGCCCATCACCTCTGGGGGGGTCCCAGAAGCAGCCAGATGAGACTTGCCCACCACACTAGCCACCACCTTCGCTGTCCAGATGCTGACCATGAGGCCCCTAAGTCGCGGCCGCGCTGTCCATCAAACTAGTGGAAACAGTTATGTCCTTTAATGTACTGCATTCTATGATGTGTAGGAAAGTTAGTGGAGGGAGGAGATAGAGAGGAGAGAAAAGACATACAGAACCCGCCAAGTAGCTGAGGTGTGGGAGGGGGGAGGTGGGGACATTGGTGATGGGAGATGGGTTCGGGTGGAGGATGGGTGTTGGAACACTGTAGAACCAAAACTCTACATGAGCATCTTGCAATTGTATGTCTAAAAGTGGTGTAATAGAATTTGAAAAAAAAAACGTGTTTAAACAGGGGCGTGGCCTGTATGCACTCAGTGGGTCGTGACTTAACTGCACGAACAGTGAAGCTGTGCTTTCAGGACAGCCTGGGCCAAACTTGAGGGGATGGAGCTGAAAGAAATAAGTCTGGAAATGACTCAAGGGTAATATCAGTAATCAGAGCAAGTGAACTGGCCAAACCCCACAGAAATAACTCGGAAGTTCTGTGAAAAAGAAAAGACTGGTCTGTAGGGAGTGGAGAGAAGGCGTAGTTTGGACAGTGTCGTGACCCCAGGGACCCAGAGGTCATTGTGTTGGGACCTAGCCACAGATCATAGAGTGGCGCTGGCCTCCTGAAATCCGATCATATTGTGTGCCTCGTGGGATAAAGGAATACTTTATTGCTCAAAAACACTATCATCTGAGTTGTTGGGGAAATGTTGTTGATAGATTTGCTAGACACAGGGTTACCACCAAAGTTTTTGCTCATTTTCTTGTTTTGTTTTTTCTTTGGGGAAGGGGAATCTATATCCTAGTAGTGCTCAGGGATCACTCCCGGGCCTACTTGGGGGACTATATGTGGTACTGAGGGGATCAGACTGTGGTCGACCACATAGAAGGCAAGTGCCTTGACCCCATTCTCTCTCTCAAGCCCAGATTGCCTCCAGCTTTTAAAGTGTAAAGGCCATGTCTGACTTGCTATGGACACGACACAACTTGGCAGGCCTTCAGTGATGCCTGTAGACAGAAATTTCACATGTTCATCTGTAATGCCAATGAAATAAAAGTTTATGGGAATGCGATTACCCTGCTCACAGGATGGAATTTCAGGGAGTTGCACTCTTGGGGCACTTGCGGGGCTGGACTGGGCTGGGACGGTGGACCTTGGCATGGACATGTGTAGGGCCTCAAGGTCAACAAGCGCATCTCCCACGACCCTCTGACTCATTGCTCTTTTGAACTTGCTCCAACAGCTTCTTATTTTCATTGGTTAGGGACTGATGCTCCAGTCCTCCTATTTTTAAGCATGGATCCAAGTGCTCAGCAAAAAAAAAAAAAAAAAAAAAAAAAAGCCATAAATTTACTAGACTATGTAAATGAGAAGATAAAAATCACCCGAGCCTCAGAACTTCTGATTTCATTGTGTTTGGGGGAAAATTTGCTGTGGTGGGAAGTGGAAGGTTGCCCGGCTGTATTTATAAACAGACGTGATCAAGGCGAACAATAGCAGCCGAGCAGATTTGGGAGGTCCGTGGGCTTTTGAATGTCGTCAAAGGGAAAAGAAAGCTGGTTTCTTGAGCTGGCAGCTTCCCGTTTTCAGACCGTTTCAGGGAATTGCTGAGAAAAAGGCCAGTCCAGCTTGGCCCTCCCATGCAGCGAGACCTTGACCCAACCTGCTTGTTAGAGTGTGTGCTTGGCTTTTCCTCTAAAAGTGCTGGTTTCTCCAAGTCAGTACAACGGGATTGTTTCCTCGCTCACAGCATGTACGGCTTTTATGTGATCCAGCCTTGGAGTGAAAGAACAAAAATCAAAGATCAGTGGGATTTTTGTTGGTTTTCCTCATGCTTATATGATCCTCCTTTTTGGGGGTTCATTTTAAAATTTGCTTTAAAACACATTTAAAAAATTAAAAAAAAATAGGTGCTCACTGTCAAAACTCAAACATTTCAGAACTCTTCCAAAATAAAACCTTGAACATTTTCCCTCTCTGTATCTCATTCCGTAATTTCTTAAGACTAAGCCCTATTCATAATTTGCAATAAAAAATCATTCTTTCTCTGTGTCTTCTTAGAAGCACACACAGACACATGCAAGGAGTGTCATTTTTAAGTTAAAAAAAAAGTAGGAGCATATTATTTTGCAACTTGCCTTGTAAAAGCTCAGTTACATGTCATGGAAAGTCTTTTTAATTGCCAGATTTATGTTCATGTGCCATAATCTATTTCCTCACTCATTTATGCTGGTTTTCATGATTACCAAAAATCTCTACCAGCATGCTCTTTGGGGGGATCTGCCGTTGTGTTCTCTTTTTTGCAGGGGTCTGCCGTGTACTCTTTTTTGGGGTTTGCCGTTGTATTCTCTTTTGCATAGTTCTCTGTGGGGGAGATCCCACAGTGGGTCAGTGGCTTATACATTTCCAAACCCAACAGATGCTTCAGATTGTCTTCTAGGAACCACTTTATCTAATTCTGCTCCACCAATAAAGAATGAGCGCATCAATGTAAACAAGCACTATCAGTCTTTAAGATCTTCTGAATCTGATAAAAGTGGAAAAGGCAGAAAAGGCAGTTCGCTGTTATTTTAATTTGTAATTATTCATTCCGCAGAAGGACAGGTTTCTTCCTTCCTTCCTTCCCTTCCTTTCCTTCCTTCCTTCCTTCCTTCCTTCCTTCCTTCCTTCCTTCCTTCCTTCCTTCCTTCCTTCTCCTTCCTTCCTTCCTTCCTTCCCTTTCTTTCTTTCCTTCTTCTTTCCTTCCTTTCTCTCTTTCTTTTTCTTTCTTTCTTTCTTTCTTTCTTTCTTTCTTTCTTTCTTTCTTTCTTTCTTTCTTTCTTTCTTTCTTTCTTTCTTTCTTTCTTTCTTTCTTTCTTTCTTTCTTTCTTTCTTTCTTTCTTTCTTTCTTTCTTTCTTTCCTTTCTCCTTCCTTCTTTTCTTTCCTTCTTTCCTTCTTTCTTTTCCTTCTTCTTTCTCTCTTCTTTCTTCCTTCCTTCCTTTCTTTCTCTCTCTCTCTCTCTTTCTTTCTTTCTCTCTTTCTTCTTTCTCTTTCTTTCTTTCTTTCTTTCTTTTCTTTCTTTCTTTCTTTTCTTTCTTTCTTTCTTTTCTTTCTTTCTTTCTTTCTTTCTTTCTCTCTTTCTTTTTCTTTCTTTCTTTCTTTCTTTCTTTCTTTCTTTCTTTCTTTTTCTGTCTGTCTGTCTTTCTTTCTTTCTCTCTCTTTCTCTCTCTCTCTTTCTTTCTCTCTCTCTTTCTTTCTTTCTTTCTTTCTTTCTTTCTTTCTTTTCTTTCTTTCTTTCTTTCTTTCTTTCTTTCTTTCTTTCTTTCTTTCTTTCTTTCTTTCTTTCTTTCTTTCTTTCTTTCTTTCTTTCTTTCTTTCTTTCTTTCTTTTTCTTTCTCTCTTTCTTTCTCTCTCTTTCTTTCTTTCTTTCTTTCTTTCTTTCTTTCTTTCTTTCTTTCTTTCTTTCTTTCTTTCTTTCTTTCTTTCTTTCTTTCTTTCTTTCTTTCTTTCTTTCTTTCTTTCTTTCTTTCTTTTCTTTCTTCCTTCATCATTTCCAGTGATGCTCAGGGGTTACTCCTGGCTCTGCACTCAGGAGTTACTCATGGTGCTTGGGGGACCATATGGGATGCCGGGATCAAACACGGGTTGGCTACATACAAGGTCAATGTCTTCCCCATTATGACAGGCCTATTTTCATGGTTGTTAGCAGCAGTGCTCAGCTGGTGGTGGAAGGTCCTCCATTTATATTCAGCAATGTTGGGAATATTTTCAGTTGTTACAACCTGGGGAGGGATCAACCAGTTTCCTGTGGTGGCTCCAGTGGAACCATATGGAGATTCCTTTAAAAACTAAAATGAAACCAAAGAAAAGGTCAGGGATGCAGCTTAACGTAAAGTGTATGATTTACATGTATGAGACCTGACTTCAAACCTCGCACAACTTACCCAAAAGGTTAAAATTCAAGCTACCATATTATCCATCCAGCAATTCCACTACAAGAAAACAAAACCACTAACTAGAGAAGGTGTTTGCACCCGTGACAAAATATGGAAGTCAACACTTTTCAATATGGACAAAATATGGAAGTCAACATAAATGAAGTCAACACTTTTCAACAATCACCCTTAGCTGGTGCCAGTCCAAGGGTAAAATTAAAAACTGCTGTTCATGATCACCGTGGTAACAATTGACAGTCCACGGACCCATATGCAGGCTAGGTGCTGTTTTGTAGGTGTAGAAAGGTTGCAAGCCACTGACCTGAGCGACCACAGATGAGTGACTGGATAAAGGAAATGTGGTTCAGAGATACACCCAATGGAACGTCACTAAGCGAGTAACAGAAGATCTTGCCATCGGTGACAACCTAGTTGGACCCAGGATATAAATCCTGAGTGAATTAACTTGAACAAAGATACTGCATGGCCTCACTTATATGAGTATCTGAGTAACTTAAAAATAAACAAGCATTCCAAGCTTCTAGATACAGAGTTACGATTGGTGGTGGAAGGAGGCATGGGAAAAATTGAAGGAGGGTGGGAAAAATGGGCAAAGGGGTTACTAACTTGTAGCTAGGGGAAAGTATAGTGTAACTATGTATTTAGTAATGTAACATAGTGTACCATCTAACAGTACTGTATTATGCATTTAAAACTTGCTTAGAGAGAAAATCTTGTATTCCACCTCAAAAACAGTTTCATAATGCTTGGGGATAGATAGATTTTATTCGGTTTGATTTCACTTTGCTTCTGGTGGCACTGGAACATTTGAGGCATACGCAAGTGTTCTCCTGTGGAGACACGTCCTGGCCCCCTAAAGAGGGCTGTGAGCTAAAGTTATTGTGGTCACCATTTCCTCACATTTCACAATATTGCAATAGTGAATCACTATGTTTTATACCTGAAACATATGTTTTGTGACAATTATGCATCAATTAAAACGACTTTATACATACATCTTTATATAATATAAATCAATAGACAACTTTCCCTTTCAAAACAGCTTTCCCTTTTAGTGTCGTAGTAAAACTTAAGTCGCATGAAGATAAAGTAGGTTTGCACAGAGATACGGATGTCTTAAAGGGGAACTAGTGACACATATAAAATACAGAATATTGCAACATCTCTCTCCAAACCGGCTCCCCAATGCCTTCCTGAACTGACACCTACTCCATGAAGTTCTCCGGATACTTCCACCTTCCTGGAATGCTCTTTGGCATTAATCTCTCAGAGCACTTTATTTAGTCATGCCTCCGATTATACTGAGGCTTTTCCCTTTGTCATCATTACTTTTTTAGGAAGCCTTTTTCCATCTCACCAGCTGGCCAGCTTCTGGTTCTGGGGGCTTTATATATATTTATATATCTGTAGGTATATATCTGTGAGCTAGACAGACAGAGAAATATGGATAGATATATAGATCTCACAGGTATTCAAGCCCCTTTCTTGGAATGTGCTGCCACTCTGAGTTGCAGGTGGGTGTGGAAGAAGTTGGGGAACATTCTTCTGGAGACTGAGAGGAGAGACCCTTTCCAGGCTGGGGACCTGGAGGGACTCAGGCTGGTTTGGCCAGGGTCCCCCTGGGAAGTCAGCTTCTGCCCTGCCCTGTCTCTTTGCTGCTCTGAAGAGGAAAAGGGATGAAAAAATCACCCCTGCGTCTCATCTCTTCTTTGTCCCACACCCCCACTTTCCTGCTAACCATGTAGGATATTTGTTCCTTCCCCTTCAGATGTCGTTATTTCTACATATCGCTGCAACTATGGCGATCGTAGACGCTGGTGCGCCAGAGCAGTCGCTAACTAACCCTGCCTGCAGAATCTCTGGGTTTCCTTCCTGGGCTGGGAGTGCAGTAGGGCGAGGTGGATCTGCGGGTTTGTTCCCCGCAAAGGGTCTCGAAGGCGCTCTCTGGCGCCCCTACAGGTCGCCGCCGTGCACCAACACCCCACGAGAGACCGGCTTTTTCCTTTACGGGCTTGAATTTGTCATAAAACCAATTTGCTGCAAGGGACCCCTGGCCGTAGGATTTTGTAAGGAAATGGGAACAATTAATGACCTTATCTGATGAAAAGTAGTGCTGCTAATGATTTATTAATTATCATGAAGCTTATCTTTCTGCTTCCTATTAATCAAAGATGTCCTGGTGCCTTCGGCGCCACATGAGGGGAACAGACCCACCCAGACAGGGGCTTGGGGAGGCGCAGGGGTTGACTTTTCTTGGGCCTGCCCTGCAGGTGGGTGGTGCTGGGGTGTAGATGAGGAGCGCTGGTGAGAGATCCCTTTTGCTGGGCAGGGCGCCCACTGGACTTGTCCTCCCCTTCCCTCCCCTCCCTCCTTTCAGAATCTCAGACAGAGAGGAGGGCTGGGACTGGGGGGGTCTTTGCTTCCTCTGCCTTTTATGTGACCCAAAGACATATTGGGGTCTTCTGGGAAGGAGAGAAAACAGCTGTGACCCCCAACCAGCCCCGGTTGGTGCCCAGGCTCTTGCCTGCCCCCCCACTGGGGGAGTGAGGGGCCCAGGGACAGACAGTTGCTTGTGGGGTGTGCGTGGCCCCTGAGGTCACCTCTGGCAGCCAATCTCTATCCCCCTCGGAGGTCAGCTGCTTCCTCAGGCATCCCCTGTCCCTTACCCCCCACCCGCTCTCCGCACAATGACTCCCTGCACAATGACCCTTCATTCAACAGTTTGCCCGAGCTGCCCCAAGTGAGCCAGAGTGACCGCTTCTCCTGGAGAAAGATGAGAAAGGGGGTGCAAGGACCCTGGAGCCTGGACACCGGCCCGGCCTCTTTCAGCCCATCCACTTCTGCTTTCTTACCCCGTCAGCCCCGCTGTCTCAGGCTGTGGGCGCTGGTGGGTGCTGCTCTAGGGCGGGGCTCCTCTGGTTGGGGGAGGGGTCCGCATGGAGGGGTCCGGCTGCTCCCGAAGGTGCTGGGTCAGGAGTTCCTGCAGCTCCGGGAAGGGCTGCGGCCTCCGCTGCGGGGTGGGCCTGGCTCTCTTCAGGCAGTTGGGCCCAGCTGCAAACTCCCAAACACATACTTTGGGAGGTCAGCCTGGCCCGGGGCTGGAGCATTCCATTATTCCGGTGACATATCTTTGAACATGTTGCAGTTTCTGTCCCCCAGCTCAGGCCCCAGGCCCAGCCCCAGAATCTGGAGATTAGCAAGGCTTTGGGGGTGGGGTGGGGTTGCTCAGTCCTAGCCTGGTTCCTAGGCAAAAACAAGATGGGGTGTAAGCCCCCCACACTGTCCCTCGGCCTAAGCACTCCCACCTTCCAAAGTCCTTCTCTCCTCCTGCAGCTTCTCCGGGAAATGACGCAGGGGAGGAACGGCTGAGACCTGAGGGTGGAGCTTTCTCTCTCCTGTCCTCTTGCCGGGGCAGGAAGATGCAGAGCTACCCCGGCTGCTCTGTGCTGTCAGTTTCTACTTGTCCTCAACCTGCCTACAGCAGCCGTATCTAGTGAAAGCCCTATTTGAGCTATTTTGAGGTGTTGCCAAACAGCTACCCAGCAGGGGTGACTGGGGAAGGACCTTGCCCAGGGGTAGATGGGCCTGTCTTTCTGCCTTATTATCCGTGGGGTGGCCACTGACCAGCTACTTAAACTCTTGGAGCTCCAGTTTCTGAAGCTACCATGTGACCATCACCAAGTCCTCTCTGACCGGCTGGGGCCCATGTGTGCCACATACCCACACTCAAGGTGGGCATGTGGCAAAAAAAGCCTTGCCCACAATGAGAGCCCTATGGAAGGAGGCGTGTGCTGCCAGTGAATGTTGAATGAGACAGGAATGGGGTGCCATTCCACAGAGGCTGACACACATCAAAGAGAACAAGAACAACCAATACTGGCACAGATGCAGGGAGAAAGGGACTCTGACTCTAATGCATTGTTGGTGGGAATGCGAACTGGTCTAGCCTTTTTTGGAAAATATAGGCATTACTCAAAAAAGCAAAATAGAAATTGAGCTTCCATTTGACCCAGCAATATCACTTCTGGAAATATACCCCTGGGGCCCAAAAACCCAGTGGAAATGCCATCTGCACTTCTATGTTCATTGCAGCACTATTCACAATAGCCGGATCTGGAAACAACCCGAGTGCCCTAGAACAGACGACTGGATAAAGAAACTATGGTACATCTATACAATGGAATACTAGGCAGCCACCAGGAAAAGTGAAGTCATGCAATTTTCTTAATAAATGGATGGACCTGGAGAGTATCATGCTGAGCAAAGTGAGTCAGGGGAAGAGGGACAGATGTAGAATGACTGCACTCATTTGTGGGAAAAAGAATGGTATGAGACACAAGGACAATAGAAATGAGAGCTGGACATGTAATGCGATTTGGAGATGACCGCTGGACTAGAGTCATTACCGACTGGATCCCACGGGGCATCAAAAGATCACGTGGCCGCCCACCTACAAGATGTTCAGACTTCTTTGTCAAGACCCTGAACAAATGACTTGAGACTCTTTGTATGTCTGAAGCAAGCAGATGTCATTGGGCTACACTGGCACGTGATAGGGTCAAATGGAAACGTTACTGGCGCCCACTGAGCAAATCGACGAATAACTGGATGTCAACTGATCAAGTGATTCCAGGGGACATCCAGGGGGCAGGCATTGAGAGAGTTGGGTGGGGAGGACTTTGGAACAAGCTGTCTGAACACCTGAGCCTTGGGGGACCCTCACTGTTGTCTGGGGAAAGTCACAAGGCTCTCTCAGAGAACCCTAGAAAGTGCCATGGCAGCAAGTGGAGGTTGTTTGGGCCAGGACTGGCGTCTGTACTCCACAAGCAGGGGATGCAGAGTCACCGGTCCACTGCCTAGGACATCTGCCTGGAAGGCATCCACATGTGGCATCCAGACCTCTCCTGGGCAGCCTCCCCCAACAAACCTGGGGTCAGGGCTGCGGTGGCCCCAGTGTTAGCTCCACCCTTGTTCACGCTGCCTTGCTGCCAACAGAATTTGCAGCTGGCCACAGCGATGTACAGTTGGATATGCCCCTGGCAGCCCCAGGAGACCTTGTCACTAGTTCTCACCAGCGTGCTGAGCAAAGAGGCGCCAGGGTGTGCCATGACTGTTCTCAGCGAGCTCTACAGTGAGAACAAAGCCCCGCATGGTCACGCTGGCTGATTTCCAGGGCGTCAATTCTCCCACTGAAGCCCATGTCGAGAACTGGAGTTGGGTGGGGAATAGCACGTTCAGCTCATGGGCTCAGCAGGGACTGGCTGCAGCACCCCACTGCCAGCTGCAATACAGACAGGGCAGAGAATGCCAAGCAGCGAGGACCCACTGGAGAAAGAGAATTTGGGAGCCATTCTGGTCCAGAGGTGCATATGGCAACACAGTAAATATGTACCTCATTGAAATCAGTTCTGGCTTAGGGCTCTCCCGAGAAGACGGGAAGCGTGAAGCTGAGTTCAACTGGGAGGAGCCCATCAAGACAGAATACGGTTCTATGTAAAGGCATCTGCCTGCACTACCCCCAGGAACCCAGATGAAGAGTCTGCAAGGGAGAGAGAAGTTGAGGCAGCAAGGCATGTACCTGCTGTCTCCATCTAGCCTGTTGCCCCTAATTTTGCTGGTCATTCACCTGCCCATTGGGTTTCTAGTTTTTTGACAGACCCAGAGACTGTGGTTGGTTGTACCAGACCTCGCCAGCAGCGACAAATGGGGCTGGCCTCCTCCTGCTGCTCTCCTGTGGACTGCCAATGCTCAGTCGCCGCCTCCCCGCCTGCTCTGTCCAGGTCCTGCTCTGTCTTTCCTTTGGGGTACGGTGTTCCTGATACCAACATCCCAGATCATAGCCACAGATTCTGTTCCTGCCACCCTCTATGCTGTTTTTGCCAGGGGATGAATTCAACTGTGTCAAGCCCGATTAACCCAGCTCGCCCTGGGGTTCTTGGCTCCAGTCAGGGCTGTCCTTGCCTCTGTGCTGGGCCAGTGTCTTCTGTGGGGCTGGCCCTTGTGTGATTGTTGATTCCCTGAACAAAAGAAGCCCGCCCCAGCCCGCAGTGCTTAAGTTGCAATTGTGCTTTCTCACCTGGTACACCATCTTTTGGGGGTGGTTCTTGGAGGTCTGTGCCACACCCAGCAGTGCTCAGGGGTCCTGGCTCTGCACACAGGGATTATTCCTGACGGTTCTTGGGGACCATATGGATGCCGGAGATTGAAGCTGGGTCAGCCGCATTTGCCAGCCTTACCCCGTACTATCTCTCGAGCCCTGCCACCTGACAGACCTCCAAACAGCAGGTTATCTGGTGAGGCAACTTGGAGGCAAGGGCAGATTTCAACTAATGAGCTGTTTTTCACAGTCCCAGTGGGTATTTGACAGTACTGAGGCTTTTGGGGTTGTCACACCCAGGAGAAGGTGTTAGTGACATCTAGTGGTAGGAGGCCAGCAATGCTGCTAAACATTAGCCAACAGAAGGCAGAAGTTTACACCAGCAGGGCTCAGGGGGCAGGTCCACAAGGGGAATAAGGTGGAAAGTCACTGGGGGACAGGATCACTTCCTGCCAACAAGGGTGACCCACCCCAAGTGGCAATGCAATGTTGAGGCTCTAGAGCCTCAGGACTAGGACCTGCAGCTCTGGGAGCTGGGGACCTGAGAAGTTACAGCAACAGGGGAGACCCTTTCCCTCCAAGTCTGAGCCCCCAAGTAGGCGTCCCTGCCAAGACAATCCTGGGGATGGTTGCCCTCACCACAGTGGCTGACTTAGATCCTGCTGCAGGGAGTGGCTCATGAGCCATCCAGATGTTCTCAGTGGGGGGGGCAGAACCTTGTCAAATGACGCAGCAAGAGATTAAGCAAACACATAAAACCCCAGATAACCTGCCTTTGGGACCAATCATTCATCTTTCTTCTAGGAATAACACACAAAACTGTGGCGAGACACACGGAACTGTGGTTTGGGATATACATCACCCCACTGTAGTAACAGCAACCCTTGGGGAAGTTTAGTGTTCTGCAATATATGAATAGGCTAGAGCCCTACACGCAGGCTTCATGTGGCTGCAAGGAATGGGAGACATGACCACTGGCGTGTTTGCTGACAGCTAAATTCCTGCTATTTATCACCGGACAGAGATGTTAGGGAGGAGGCAGCCCCAGGGATACAGCAGTCTGGAGGCTCAGATCCCAGCCAGCTAGTCTAAGTCTGATTGGGGGCGAGGACCCTGCAGTACTGGGGAAGGAACCCGGGTCAGACATACGAAAAGGCATGTGTCCTAAACCCTGTACAATCTCCCTGGCTCTGTACACATTTCCCCCTTAATCCCAACCTGGAAAGTCCTCATCTACCATGAACGCCTCCTGCCCTGCATTTGCTGTGTGGGGTGGCAGCATGTATCGGCCTGCCCAGGCCCTGGCTCTGGCTCGGTATGTGACACCAAACAGCCCGTGGGGTTCCAGAAACCCTCCCTACAGCTTTGGCCCAGCTGTCCCGGGAGTGTTTCCCTGAAACCCCACCTTTCCTGGCCACAGAACTCCAGTGCTACAAAAATGGCCTCTGTAAGCTGCCATCAGCCCCTCCATTAGAGAGCAGAGGAGCCTGTACCTGCCTGGAGGATTTAGACTGGGGGAGAGGGAGCTGCCCCAGAGGATCCCCTGAGGCAAAAGAAGAGACACTGGAAGACAGGAATGAAGAAAGCTGGTGGATATGAACAGTTTTGTAACTATATCTCACGGTGGCATAATCAAAAATAATAAAAAATTAAAATAAAAAAAAGCTGGTGGTCATGGAGTGCCCTCCGGTCTTGGCTGGGGTACCTGAAGCTGAACAAATGGAGGGAGCAGCAGAGAGGGCTGGCACGGCTGCCAGGTTGGAGCATCCTGCAGCTTGTGACTTGCTGTTCCAGGCATCCTGTGCACTGCAGTGAGCCTGCTGATAGTCAATGAACTGCAGCAACGAAACATGAGCCTTCAAAGTTCTACCTGGAATTGTTTGAGGACCTTTGACCTTAGTCTCCAGGAGAGCTGTGGCTCGTGCATCTCGGATTCACCCACAGGAAAGTATCCCACACGGAGGCATTTAGGCCTAGTAGCCCCCTCTCAGACAAGCTGGCTGCTCCCACGGAGTCCCCAGAAGCAGCTATGGTTTCTTCTCTGGAGAGCGGCATTTCCTGGAGGCTGTAGGGACAGTGTCAACACCTCAGAACCAGCCCGCTAGGACTTCGCTAAGTCACCAGCCAAAGGCCTCCGATTCCTGCCCAGAGCTGTTTCTGCCCTGCAGACCTTCCTGGTGTCCTCACTATCACAGAGGCAGCAGGAGACGGTGGGGGACACAGGGCCAAGCCACCGGGCCTGCAGCCAGGCAGGAGGGCAGGGCAGCCTTCTGGCACAACTCTGAGAAGCAGAATGGCAGGTGGATGAGGTGGGTGCTGCCATTGACCTTCCTGGCTCTGCTGCTGTAACCATCCATCCCCACCTTAGGGTGGCAAGAACCACGAGGAGTTTCTTAGCCTTTGTGTCTTGGTTTCCCCGAGGGGAGAAACATGTGCTCTGCCTCATGGTGAGGCTTCATCTCGCCCCATGGTGAGGCCTCATCTCGCCCCATGGTTAGGCCTCATCTCACCCCGTGGTGGGCCTTCATCTCGCCCAATGGTGAGGCCTCATCTCGCCCCATGGCGGGCTTCATATTGCCCCATGACGGGGCCTCATCTCGCCCCATGGTTAGGCCTCATCATCTCGCCCCATGGGTTAGGCCTCATCTCGCCCCATGGCGGGGGCCTCATCTCGCCCCATGGTGGGCCTCATCTTGCCCTGGTTAGCCTCATCGCCCGGGGGCCTCATCTCGCCCGTGGGGGGCTTCATCTCGCCCCATGGTGAGGCCTCATCTCGCCCATGGCGGGCTTCATCTCACCCCATGGTTAGGCCTCATCTCGCCCCATGGTGGGGCCTCATCTCATCATGCGTGCCCCATGGTGGGGGCTTCATCTCGCCCCATGGCGGGCCTCATCTCGCCCCATGGTTAGGCCTCATCTCCCCCCCCTGGGGGGCTTCATCTCGCCCCATGGCGGGCTTCATCTCGCCCCATGGCGGGCTGCTCATCTCGCCCCATGGTGGCCGCCTCATGGTTAGGCCCATCTCGCCCGTGGTGGGCCTTCATCTCGCCCGTGGTGGGGCTTCATCTCGCCCCATGCGGCTTCATCTCGCCAGGCCCATGGGCCTCATCTCGCCCATGGGGCTCATCTCGCCCGGGGCCTCACTCGCCCCATGACTGGGCCTCACCGGGCCATGGGCCGCGGGCCTCATCTCGCCCCATGGCGGGGCTTCATCTCGCCCCATGGCGGGCTTCATCTCGCCCCATGGCGGAGGCTTCATCTCGCTTCTTCTGGCCGCGGCTGGCACGGTGCCCCATGCAGTGCTGCACACAGACCTCCCGACTGTCCCTGTCCCTTCCGCTTGCTGTGGTCAGCCTGAGGCGGCCTACAGCTGCTCTCCGTTTCGGCGAGGCCCTCGGCGCCAGCGCGGCACCAGCCCGTCAGGGGCATGGCGGCACACAGTGTGCCGTGCATGGAAGCCGGTGGGGTCCCAGCGCTGAACCCTGCTCGCTGTCGGCCGCGGGGGGCGTCGTCTGCTCGGGGTGCCCGGCCGGCGCTGCCAAGGCTTCAGGCTCTTCTGAGGCGGCTTCCGGCGCGCAGGAAGTTGTCGCGGGTGACGGGCCGGGGTCGCGTTGGTCTGGGATGAGGCGGGCGGGGACGCGAGCACCGGGCAGGCGGCGGGTCTTCACGCGGACTGTGTGCCGGGGCCTCTCGACGCCGCCCGGCGCCAACCTTTTCGTCAGCTCGCGCGGTGCGGCCCGACGGTGGAGCCTGACGGGCTTGATGGTGGAGCCTGACGTTCTCCCAGCTCGCCCCCGTCTCCGGCAGAGCACAGCAGGGGCGCCCCCAAGCCCCAGAAGAGCCCCCAAACCCTCAGAAGAGCCCCAAAAGACTGTCCGGAGCCTCACAACTCCCTGGGTACCACAGACCTCCCAGAGGAGGCAGCCCCCATCTTCTCGCGGGACTTTAGCCCTGTCTTCTCGGGATGCAGCCACAAGACCTCGCGAGATTTCACCCACGGTCCCGCCAGGAAGAGTTTGGCTTCTGCCCACCGGGGACGCGAGGCCTTAGGTGGACTGTCGGTCGCGAGCCAGCGCCTGCCGAGTGCACACACGTCCCACCGCCAGGGGCCCCGGAGGTGGGGACGGCCCTCGCGCGCTGATGGGAGCTGACAGGCAGCCCGAAGCGCGCAGCAGCCCGACGCCCCGCTAATCCCCGCATCGTCTGCGGGCGCAGGCTCGGGCAGAGGCCGGGAGCCGATGAAAGGGGCAGTGTGTTTGTTTTAATAGCCGTAACCCGGCCGCGGGACGGCCTGTGCCAGCGCTCCTGGCCTTGCTGTGACCCGGGAAGGCGCGGCGCGGAGCAGCAGGGCGCTGGCCTGGTGCCCCCTGGCACCGCAGGGCGCCAAATGCATGTCTGCGCCACGCGCCCCTGTAGAGGTTCCAGAAGCTTCCTGCCTGCGCCTAGGTTTGCCCCAGGTGGACTGTCCCTCCCCCGTGTGGCCTCCCCCCCAAGCCGCCCGCTAGGGTTTGCCCCAGGTGGACTGTCCCTCCCCGTGTGGCCTCCCCTTAGGGTTTGCCCCAGGTGGACTGTCCCTCCCGCGTGTGGCACCTGCCAACTCCCCTGCCTGAAGGGTGAGTCCTGTGGTTAGGGGTCCCTGCTGGGGCTTAAAGCCGGCCCCCAGGCATCTGAGCATCTGGGCAGGAATGACCACAGAGGCAGCATTTCCCCGCATCGTTCTTCCCCCAATACTATAAATGTTCAAAGGCTGGAAGTTTTCTGAAATAATAGGTTTTGTGCATATGTGGTATGGGCGCGGGGGCGTGCAGAGAGAAAGTACAGTAGACATGTGCTTGCCCTTGCAAGGGGCAGACCTGGGGTTTGATCCCTGGCACTCCAATGGTCCCCTGAGCCTGCAGGGAGTGGTCCCTGAGCCCAGAGCCAGGCACAGCGAGGTGTGCAACGCCCCCGCAAATAATGTTTTAATGTTTGTTTTAGGAAGGGAAACAACTCACGGACCCTTGGCCCAGTTGGGGCATGTGCTGGTGATCTGGAGCAGAGAGGGTAAGAATAAGAGAATTCCCAGTTCAAGGTTCTGGTTGGAAATGGAGAGCATATTTGGCAGGATTGTCAGCTCCAAGAGGACCTGTTGGTCTGATCGATTCAGCCGGGACAGTGGACTTGTTTCTGCTGCACCCGTGTAAGGTCCTTTGGCCTGGGCATTGCTCTGTCTGGAGCACTGGCTGCATGGATGTTCTTTTGGCCGAGGCATTTTACTCCTCATCCCTTGCAAATTAAAAACCACAATGTCATACCACCTCACACTTAAGAGAAAGATTTGCATCAAAAATATTAAGTACAGGTGAGGGCGTGGAGGAAAGGAAATCAGAATGATAATATGGGGTAGGACACTTGTCTAACATATGGCTGACCTGGGTCTGATCTGTAGCACTCATATGGTCCCCTAAGCCCCATCAGGAGTGATCTCTGAGCACAGAGCCAGGAGCAAGCCCTAAACACAGCCAGGTATGGCTCAGTCCTCCTTCCCCAAATTAAAGGCTTTTTAAAAAAATAAAAGGAACACTCATGGTGTTGGGAGTGTAAATCAGTGAGGACAACTGTTCTGGAAAATTGCGTGGAAACTCAAAGCCCTAAAAATACCAGAGGACCTCTCAGCTTAAGTCTGAAAGGGAGGGAAAGCTAAAAAATGAAACTGGATTTAATGTCTGGGTAGCAGCAGCACTAACAACAGTGGATAAACAGAGCTGGTATTAGCACATTCATATGCATGAACGTTGACTCTGTAGGACATTATTGTGAGTTCCTGGTTGGAAAAGGCCTCTCAGTAACAGACACTCACCGACTCCCCTCCAACTCTATAGCGTTTAGGGTTTCCATTTCCAGAGGGTGATGATAACAATCCCCAGCATCTTTCATTTTAAGGCTCCCCAAAGAGTTTTTGGTGATACACATTACTATTTGTGTCCAGTAGATAGGATATCTGATGAATTTCAGCAGCTGGAAACCATGGAGACAGAAAAAATAGGACTGGTTGCCTGGGTTGGGGTGAGAGCCAGGGTGACTACACACAAGCAGAAGTACTACACACAAGCTGGTTGCACACAAGAAGAACTTTCCATCTTTGGGGGGTGATGGAAAGTTCTAGAAGCAGATGGTGGCGATGGTTTCATAAACATACGGTTTTACTGAAACCTCCAGTGCACTTAAAATGTGTGAGATTCTGACATGTGAAGGCTGTCTCAGTAAAACTGCTTAAAATAAAATCCCCAGCAAACTAAGATATGTAGCATCTTTCTCATTATGATTGAGTTGCTCCAGAGAGGAAAAATATGTTGCTCACAAAACCTCCCCTATCACTAGCATGTTTTCTGTGTTGAAACACCAAACACTTCCCCAGAGGTTGGGACTAGGACCAGGCTGTCCACTACTTCCATTTCTGCCTGTTGTACTAAGTCTTATTTTTACTTGAAGTTAACTATATAATAGAAAGGAATCCACTAACTAGCAATAGTCATTAATAATATATAATTAAGACTGAATGTAAAGGCTATATAAAATTATTTTTATTTCTGTAAAAGTGGGAATGGAAAATTTAAAGGAATGGTGCTTATAATTGCATAAAATTAACTATATGCAATAATTTTAATTTAGTGTATTTAAGACATACTGGCCAGGGTGACAGTACAGCTGGAAGGGTGTTTGCCTTATATGTGGCCGACCCTGGTTCAATCCCTGGCATCCCATATGGTCCCCTCAGCACCACCAGGACTAATTCCTGAGTGCAGAGCCAGAAGTAACCCCTGAACATTGCTGGGTCTGACCCAAAAAGCCTTCTCACAAAAAAATGACTTATACTGAACGCTAAGAAAAATAGGGGCTGGAGCAATAGCACAGTGGGTAGGGTGTTTGCCTTGCACATAGCCGGCCTGGGTTCAATCCCCAGCATCCCATATGGTCCCCTGAGCACTGCCAGAAGTAACTTCTGAACAAAAAGCCACGAGTAACCCCCTGAGCGCCGCGGGTGTGACCCCCCTCAAAAAACCTATGAAAAATGATAATGCTTAAAGAATACTGCTGCATAAAAGGAGAATTGTTTCCTACCCATGGATTGGAAAATGCTATATAATTAAGATGTCCGTTCTTTCCAAATTGATCTGTGAATGAAATTCAGTCCTAGCAAACTTTCCAACAGAAAAAATGTTTTGATGTGTACTGAAAAACATAGTTTAAACATTATACAGGTCTAGAGCAGCCAAGCAATCTTTTTATTTTTTCTTTATTAAACACCAAAGTTTACAAAGTTGTTCATAATATAGTTGTTATGGACTTTTGGTGTTCTAACATGAATCCCATCACCTGAGTGACCTGCCTCCACCATTTTCCCCATTTTCCTCACCACCCCTAGCCTGCTGTTTTAGCAGACACACAGTAATTTGCTTTATTCTGTGTATTACAACCAAATGGCTAAAGAAATTATCAAGAATACTTCAGTAAAAGAAAATCTGTGCAAATTGTTATCTATTACCACGGGGTTGTTAAATCCTTGAGGATTTACTAAGCTGACCATTGCTAGTTAAGGCTTCTGTGTTATTGTTTGCATTTATTGAGTTTAGTTGGCCTGCATGTTACTTTCTCATCTAATTTGTTATGCTCATACTGAAATTTCAGTACTATGGGATGTGGAGATATCATGGCCACATGGCCCAGAAACACCGGGATCTATAAAAGTGGGATGAGTCTACAAAGATTCGTAGTGAAATCCTGGAGTTAGGCCGTTGGCCGTTGGCGTCGTGGCAGCATGGGCCTTTGGCAGGGCAGGGACTCAGCCTGACCCTCCTGAGGGCACCCCCAGAGTCTTCTGCTGGGGAACTGCTGTGTCCATGACTTTTGGCTGCTTGGCTTTCAGTTCCTTGGAGATTTAGTTCATGGATCTTAAGAGCAGGACTGGTAGAAGAATTGATGTGGTGGTAGCTAGGGGCTGTGGGTGTGGCTACCTGTGGAGAGGGTCGGGGGAGGCTGCCTGCTCACACTCTGAGAAGACCCCAGAGTTCTCAGCTGACCCCGGGTACCTGAGGCTTAATGGGTCGATGTGTGCAGAGATTCTTAGTGAAGCAGTGGCATTCGGCTTCAGGCTGTCGGCATGGTAGACAGTGACTGGGATTGCGGCTGCCGGTGCTTCAGCAGGGCAGCAGCCAAACACTCTTCAAGAATAAGAACAGAACTGGATAACGTTCACCCCAAACTTGAAGACTTACTGTAGTAATTAGAAAGTACAGTATTGGCGTAAGGGCAGACAAGTGACTAAACAGAATAGAAAGACCCACCATGAGGTACTTGGTTAACAAAAACAACAAAGCTGCAGTTGCAATTGGGGGTGAGAAACAAATGTTTTTTGGCAAAATGATGCAAAAAATCATTGGGCATCAGTTATGAAAAATAAATCTTGTTTCCTGTCTCATATCATGACAGAGGATCGCCTCACAGGTGCCCCCTTCTACATGATTTTCATCACACACAACGGTTTAATGTTTTGACAATGCTGGAAATTAAACCCAGGGTCTTAAACAAATGCCTTTTAATCACCAAGCAAATGTCTTTTTTTTTTTTTTTGCTTTTTGGGGTCACACCCGGCGATGCTCAGGGGTTACTCCTGGCTCTGCACTCAGGAATTACTCCTGACAGTGCTCGGGGGACCATATGGACTGCCAGGATCGAACCTGGGCTGGCACAGGCCGGCCGCGTGTAAGGCAAACGCCCTACCTGCTGTGCTATCGCTCCGCCCCCAGCAAGCAAATGTCTTTATCTGTATTTCTTTCTCCAGTTTGATTTCGTTATCTGTTGCTTTTGTGATTGTATATGAACTATACAATTTACTTTTCTTTTCCTGTAAGAAATGCTATTGAAATTTTGATAGGGATTGCACTGAATCTAGATTTCTGGATAATATAAACATTTTTACAGTCATGAATCTTATGGCCCTTGAACATGGTATATCTCTCCACTTGTTTCTGTCCTATTTAGTCTTTTCATCAATGTTTTGTAGTTTTCAATATACTTAGTCTTTTATCCCTGAGTTAGGATCATTTTATCTTCAGATAGGGGTAATTTAGGGATCTTGAGCCATGGTACAGAGGTGAGGTGTTTACCTTGCATGTGACCAACCCAGGTTCACATCACCTATCACTTATGGTCCCTTCAGCACCTCCAGAGGTAATTCCAAAGTGCAGAACCAAGAGTAACCCCTGAGCATTGGTGGGTGTGGCCCCAAAGGCAAAAATAAACAAAAAGAGACTATTTTATTTTACTTATTTTTTTCCTTTAGGAACATTTATTATTCTTGATCACTTGATCACTTGAATCCCATTATTCATCGATTTGCTCAAGCGGGCGCCAGTAACATTTCCATTGGACCCTATCACGTGCCAATGTAGCCCAATGGCATCTGGTTGATTCAGGAATATAAAGAGCCTCAAACCATTCCTTCAGGGTCTTGACAAGGAAGTCTGACCATCTTGTAGGTGGGCGGCCATGTGATCTTTTGACATCCCGTGGGATGCAGTCGATAACAGCTCTAGTCCAGCGGTCATCTCCAAATCGCATTACATGTCCAGCTCATCTGATTTTCGATGCCTTGGCAAACGAGACAGCGTCCCTGATTCTGGAATAGCGACGGAGGTCAGAACTCCGGATTCCTTCTCTCACTTGAGTGAGGCTTGAAATTCCAAGCATAGCTTGGAATAATAATAATAATAAACGACCATTTATTATTATTATTATTATTATTATTACTATTATTATTATTTATAGATTACATATCCTCCATCTTCCTGCACAGTTGGCTGTATTCTAGTATCTAACCATTCCTTTATCATTGCCACAACTTCATCATCCTCTTCAGATGCTGTTTCTCCTGAAAGTGTTTCCTCAGTAACTAAAGGCAAACCAGATGCAAAAAAAAGTCCATGATTGTTGCATAAATATCTGGCTTCAGTAAATTCCAGATATTTATGCAACAATCATGGACTTTTTGCATGACGTGGGCAGAGCTGCTACTGGCTCTCACTGTACCCAGCTGATCATGAGGTGCCTGGGAGGGATGGCAGGTTCTAGCCCTGGCCCGCATCATACACCCCAGCAGAGCCTCACAAGCCAGACGACCCCCCCACTCCATGAAGACCTCCATTTTCCACTTCCGGACTTCCCCTCGTCAGAACTCCACCCAGTAGACCAGCATATCACAGCCTGGCTCATCGAGATCCACCCTGCTGCAGTCTTTTTTAATCCGCCCAGGTATGCTGATCCAGAGACAGACATGGGGCAGAGCTGCTACTGGCTCTCACTGTGCCCAGCCGCTCATGAGGTGCCCGGGAGGGATGGCAGGTTCAGCCCTGGCCCGCCACCCCAGAAGAGCCTCACAAGCCAGATGACCCCCACTCCATGAGGACCTCCATTTTCCACTTCCGGACTTCCTCCTCCCAGCATACCAGCCTATCACAGCCTGGCTCGCGCAGCCAAGCGGCCACGCGGCTCATCAATAAATGCTGGATTTTGAGATGACTACAAGAGTATGCTACCCGCACGGCAGAGCCTGGCAAGCTACCTGTGTCATATTTGATATGCCAGTAACATTTATAGACCTCATTCCCATGACCTGATGGAATGGTTTGAGGCTCTTTATGTTCCTGGAGCAAGCAGGTGCCCTTGGACTCTACTTGCATGAGACAGGTCATATGGAGATAAGTCATTGGTGCCCGCTCGTGCAAATCGACGATGAACGGGAAGACAGTGATACAGACAGTGATATTATTATTATTATTATTATTATTATTGTTATTAATCATTGTTCTTGCTATGATTTCCAATATTGATTGAATGAAAGAGGGGAAAGTAGGCATACTTGTTTGCTCCAAATCTTAGTGGGAAAGCTTTCAGTTTTCCACAAATTGGTAAGATATTAGCTATGAACTTTTGTTTGTTTATTTTGGTGTAGATAGTCATTTAGACAGATGGAACAGTATAGAGCATTCAGAAATAATTTCCTCACATACATAGCCAACTGATATTCAAAAAGGCTGCCAAGATTACAAAATTGGGAAACATAGTCTCTTTAACAAATTGTGTTGGCTCTTTGTATGAAAAGAATAAAACTTGTTGCTCATCTTACACCCCACAAAAACCAACTCAAAGTTAAATTAAGGACATAGAAACATAAGGCATGGAACTAAAATTACTAGGAGATATTACAGGAAGTTTTATTTCATTAATATGAATAGTTCTATGTATACAACACCAAAAGTGATGACAACAAAAAAATAGTGGAATTATATCAACAAAAACCTTATAGCAAAAATGCTGTCAACAGAGGGAAAAGATAAATTACAGAATGGGAGTAAATATTTGCAAACTATATATCTGATAAGCAGTCTGTCACTAAAATATTAAACAGCTCCTATAACTGAATAGGAATAAACTAATATTCTATTTCTTTTGATTTTTGTTCTTTGAGCCACACCTGGAAGTACTAATGACTTACTCCTGGCTCTTTGCTCAGGGATCACTCCTGGTGAGGTTTCAGGGAACATATGAGGTATAGGTCAGTTGCATGCAAGGCAAGTACCTTAACTTCTGTAATTTCTCTCCAGACCAGGAATAAACTAATATTCTAATGGGGGAAATGGGATAAATACTTTAGAGGCTAGAGCGATAGTACAACAGGTAGGGTATTTGCCTTGTACATAGCCAACCTGGGTTTGATCCCTAGCATCTCATATGGACCCCAAGCACTGCCAGGAGTAAGTAATTCCTGAGTGCAAAGCGAGGAGTAACTCCAGAGCATCTCTGTGTGTGACCCAGAATTAAAAAAAAAACTTCTTTAGAACGTTTTCTCTAAAGAAGACAGACATGGGACTGGAAAGACAGTCCAGAGGTTATATGCTTGTCTTGCATTCACTTGACTCCAGTTCCCAGCACTGCAGATGGTACCATGAGCCCACTAGGAGTGGTCCTTGAGCACAAAGTCTGGAGCAAACCCTGAGCACTGCTGGGTATGGCCCATCCTACCCCCCCAAAACAGATGACCGGTAGGTGTATGAAAAGACGTTGATCCTAATCGCCAAGTAAATGAAAATCAAAACCACAATGAAGTATCTATTATTTAAATAGCACAGTAACTCATTTGCCTTGCAAGAGGCCAACCCAAGTTTGAGCCCCAGCACCTGATATGGTCCCAGGAGTGATTGCTGAGTTCAGAGTCAGGGGTAAGCCCTGAGCACTGCAGCTGTGACCCCCAAACCCCACCCTCAAGAAAAATGGAGAGATGGTATAAGGGTTTTAAAGGGTTGACAGATACACCCAGAAGAGCAGATACCAGCGTTCCCGTTGAACCCCCTGCATTCCATGGACCACGAGAGCAACTTCCGACCTGAGTCCACCATCCCGATAGAGCCTCAGAAGAACCCAGAGTAACCCCCACACCTTGCTGGCAGTGACCTTCACCATCCACACTTTGCAGCTTGTAAGATCTCCACCCAAGAGATTAAGCCAGTCTACAGCCGGGCTTGTGAGAAACCCAGCCTACAAGGACCCACCCTGCAGAGAACCGCCCTTCAGAGGAGAGTATTTCAAGACCAGTAATGCTTGAGCCACAGACACAGATACACCCGGCAGAGCAGAAACCAGCTTTCCCAGTGATTTACCTTAAATTACCGTGAATATTCTACCCGCCCCTCTGAGAGAGCCCCACAAGGTAATGAGAGTATAGCGCCCTCACGGCAGAGCCTGGCAAGCTGTCTAATGTGTGGTCGATATGCCAAAACCAGT
The DNA here is from genome assembly GCA_021461705.1 of Cryptotis parvus. Taxonomy (NCBI): domain Eukaryota; kingdom Metazoa; phylum Chordata; class Mammalia; order Eulipotyphla; family Soricidae; genus Cryptotis; species Cryptotis parvus. Next base: position 51,384 of record JAJIBD010024805.1, read on the forward strand.
AACAAAAATGTTTATTTTCCTGACCCGAAAGAGCCCTTAATACGGCAGCAGTAAGAAAGGCGAACAAGCAGTGCCTGATAAAATTTCACGGCCATCCTAGGCTGCCAAACGAAGAAGGACTAAAATGACTGTCTGTACTTTCAATGCACGTACACTGGCATTGGAAGCAAATATTGAGGATCTGATGGTGCAAGTGCAAAGGATCAAGTAGGACATCATTGGTCTGACTGAGACGAGGAGGCGCCAGTCGCATCACGCTGTATTTGACACCAGAGAAGAATTGTTCCTTGGAACATGTGACGAAAAGAGGCATCAGTGGCATTGGTGTCCTTGTCAACACGAACATGGCCGTCAACATTGATTCATTTGAATGGCTAACAAACCGGATAGGACGATTACACTTGAAGAGATGTGGCCCACTGCCAGCAATTTCTATCTTCATTGTCTATGCACCAACATCCACATACAAGGAAGATGAAATTGAGAAATTCTACATGGAACTGGAGTTCTATAAAAAAAAGATCACACCTTCTACAAGGTCATAGTTGGTGATTTTAATGCCAAGATAGGACCGAGAAGATCGGCTGAAGAACTCCACATCGGGATCCATGGCCTAGAATGGAATGAACAGGGTGAGAGACTATTTGACTTCGTCATGTCCACCAAGACCATTCATGGGAACCCACAGTTCCAGAAGGCTGAAGCGAAACGTTGGACATGGGAATCTCCTGGTGGACAGTTCCACAATGAAATTGACCATATCATCTTCAATCGACGATTTTGTCTGACCGATGTTGCTGTCATCCCCAAATTCCAAACAGGATCAGACCACCGTCTCCTTCGTACAAAAATCTACTTCCCGCAATGGGGAGAAAAGGCTGCAAAGTTTAAGAAGAGAACTCCCAGAACGACCACCAACTGGGAACTCTTTGGCACCATTGCAGCAACATGGGAAGATACCACCAATGGCGACATCGATGAAAATACAACCGACTGGTTCAGCACCTCCATGATTGTGCGAAGAATGCCGAGAGAAAGACACAAAAGGACGCTTGTCTTCAGAAACTCTTGAGCTCATTTGCCAATGTGGCAAGGCGTGAGCCTCAGGAGACCAAATGCTAACGTCCAAGCTTGCTAAGCGGTGCAGAGAAGCCGATAAAAGAAGACCTCAAAGACAGAAGAGCAGAAATACTGGAAGATGCAGCAGAAGCCGGAAAAGCATTCGCACCGCCCACCTGTCCTTCGCCAACTATAAAACCAAGATGAGTGCCCTCCGACGCCCTGATGGATCTATCACATCTTCCAGAAAGGCAATGGAGAAGATTATCCAGGACTTCTACTCAGATCTCTTTGATAGCCACGTCCACCTGCCCACATACAAAATTCCACAGGATGGATATGTCATTCCCAAGGTACTCCCTTCTGAAATCCTGACATGCCATTTCGTCAGTAAAGAAGGGAACAGCACCAGGCCCAGACAAAGTCAGACCCGAATACCTGAAGAATCTGCCGTTGGTACTCATCAATACACTAGCTCGGCTCTTCACACGCTACCTGTCCGAATGCAAGGTACCCTCCCAATGGAAAACCAGCAGGACAGTTCTACTGTTCAAGAAGGGAGACATTCATGACATCGGCAACTATCACCCCATCTGCCTGTTGTCTGTCATCTACAAGCTGTTTACACGAGTCATCCTGAACAGGATTGGCAGAACACTAGATGAAGGACAACCATGCGAGCAAGCTGGCTTCAGGAAAGAATTCAGTGCTATTGACCATATCCACACAGTAACTAAGCTCATTGAGGTTTGTAGGGAGTACAAGATGCTGCTTTGTCTCATGTTCATTGATTTACAGAAAGCTTTTGATTCTGTGGATACTGAAGCAGTCATCGAAGCCCTAGCCAAACAGGGTGTTCAAACCCAATACATCAAGATCCTTCGTGAGCTGTATTATGGATTCACCACCAGGATCTCACCATTCTACAAAGAAGTGATCTTTGATGTCAAAAGAGGGGTTCGACAGGGGTGATACCATTTCACCAAAACTCTTCAGCACCACCCTCGAGAACATCATGTGACAATTAAAATGGGAAGGAATGGGAGTGAAGATAGATGGTCGGCAACTATACCACCTTACGCCGCTGATGACATCGTTCTAATAACACCAAACATTAACCAAGTGGCACAAATGCTGACTGACTTCGACCAAGAATGTGGAAAGATAGGTCTATAGCTGATCACTTGATCACTTGAATCCGGTTATTCATCGTGCTTTGCTTGAGCGGCGCCA
>JAJIBD010024809.1:0-51339 GCA_021461705.1 Cryptotis parvus
GAGAAGCCTTTGAAAATACTGAGAAAACTATACACCGGCGCAGAGCAGAAACCAGCTTTCCGTTGAACCCCCTGCCATTCCATGGACCACGGAGCAACTTCCAACCCGAGGCCCACCATCCCGATGGAGCCTCAGAAGAGCCCAGAGAAACCCCCACACCTTGCTGGCAGCGATCTTCACCATCCACACTCCACAGCTGCAAGATCTCCACCCAACAGATTAATCCAGTCTCCAGCCCGGCTTGTCAGAAACCCAGCCTACAGGACCCACCCTGCAGGGACCCACCCTTCAGAGGGAGAGTATTTCAAGCCCAGGAATGCTTGAGCCACAGACACAGATACACCCAGCAGAGCAGAAACCAGCTTTCCCCATTGCGGCTGCACGTAGCCACGTGATTTACCTCCAAATTGCCGTGAATATTCTACCCACCCCTCTGAGAGCCCCACAAAGTAATGAGAGTATAGCGCCCGCATGGCAGAGCCCTGGCAAGCTGTCAGATGCGTGTTCGATATGCCAAAACCAGTAACAAAAATGTTTATTTTCCTGACCCGAAAGAGCCCTTAATACGGCAGCAGTAAGAAAGGCAGACAAGCAGTGCCTGATAAAATTTCCACGACCATCCTAGGCTGCCAAAGCGAAAGAAGGACTAAAATGACTGTCTGTACTTTCAATGCACGTACGCTGGCATCGGAAGCATATATTGAGGATCTGATGGTGCAAACGCAAAAGATCAAGTACGACATCATTGGTCTGACTGAGAAGGAGGGGCGTCAGTCGCATCATGCTGTATTTGACACGGAGAAGAATTGTTCCTTGGAACATGCGACGAAAGAGGCGTCGGTGGCGTTGGTGTCCTTGTCAACACGAACATGGCCGTCAACATTGATTCATTTGAATGCCTAACAAACCGGATAGGACGATTACACTTGAAGAGATGTGGCCCACTGCCAGCAATTTCTATCTTCATTGTCTACGCACCAACATCCACATACAAAGGAGATGAAATTGGAAATTCTACATGGAACTGGAGGAGTTCTATAAAAAAGATCACACCTTCTACAAGATCATAGTCGGTGATTTTAATGCCAAGATAGGACCAAGAGAAGATCGGCTGAAGAACTCCACATCGGGACCCATGGCCTAGAATGGAACGAACAGGGTGAGAGACTATCTGAGTTCATCATGTCCACCAAGACCATTCATGGGAACTCCACAGTTCCAGAAGGCTGAAGCGAAACGTTGGACATGGGAATCTCCTGGTGGACAGTTCCACAATGAAATTGACCACATCATCTTCAATCGCCGGTTTTGTCTGACCGATGTTGCTGTCGTCCCCAAATTCCAAACAGGATCGGACCACCATCTCCTTCGTGCAAAATTCTACTTCCCCACAAGGGGAGAAAAGGCTGCAAAGTTTAAGAAGAGAACTCCCAGAACGACCACCAACTGGGAACTCTTTGGCACCATTGCAGCAACATGGGAAGATACCACCATTGCCGACATCGATGAAGAATACAACCGACTGGTTCAGCACCTCCATGATTGTGCGAAGAATGCCGAGAGAGAGAAAGACACACAAGGACGCCTGTCTTCAGAAACTCTCGAGCTCATTCGCCAACGTGGCAAAGGCGTGAGCCTCAGGAGACCAAATGCTAACGTCCAAGCTTGCTAAACGGTGCAGAGAAGCGATAAAAGAAGACCTCAAAGACAGAAGAGCAGAAATACTGGAAGATGCAGCAGAAGCCGGGAAAAGCATTCACACCGCCCGCCTGTCCTTCGCCAACTATAAGACCAAGATGACTGCCCTCCGACGCCCTGATGGATCTATCACATCTTCCAGAAAGGCAATGGAGAAGATTATCCAGGACTTCTACTCAAATCTCTTTGATAGCCACATCCACCTGCCCACATACCAAATTCCACAGGATGGATATGTCATTCCCAACGTTCTCCCTTCTGAAATCCGACATGCCATCTCGTCGGTAAAGAAGGGAACAGCACCAGGCCCAGACAAAGTCAGACCCGAACACCTGAAGAATCTGCCGTCGGTACTCATCAATACACTAGCTCGGCTCTTCACACGCTACCTGTCCGAATGCAAGGTACCCTCCCAATGGAAAACCAGCAGGACAGTTCTACTGTTCAAGAAGGAGACATTCACGACATCGGCAACTATCGCCCCATCTGCCTGTTGTCCGTCATCTACAAGCTGTTTACACGAGTCATCCTGAACAGGATTGGCAGAACACTAGATGAAGGACAACCATGCGAGCAAGCTGGCTTCGGAAAGGATTCAGCACAATCGACCATATCCACACAGTAACCAAGCTCATTGAGGTTTGTAGGGAGTACAAGATGCCGCTCTGTCTCACGTTCATTGATTTACAGAAAGCCTTTGATTCTGTGGAGACTGAAGCAGTCATCGAAGCCCCTAGCCAAACAGGGTGTTCAAACCCAATACATCAAGATCCTTCGTGAGCTGTATTACGGATTCACCACCAGGATCTCACCATTCTACAAAGAAGTGATCATTGATGTCAAAAGAGGGGTTCGACAGGGTGATACCATTTCACCAAAACTCTTCAGCGCCACCCTCGAGAACATCATGCGACAATTAGAATGGGAAGGAATGGGAGTGAAGATAGATGGTCGGCAACTACACCACCTCCGCTTCGCTGATGACATCGTTCTAATAACACCAAACATTAGCCAAGTGGCACAAATGCTGGCTGACTTTGACCGAGAATGTGGAAAGATAGGTCTACAGCTGAATCTGAAGAAAACTATGTTTATGAAAAATGAACTAGTTCCAGAGGCCCCATTCACTCTCAATGGAACAAACATCTCTGAATGCAGCAGTTATGTGTACCTAGGTGAGAAGTCAACATGATGAACGACCTAAAACCTGAGCTGCGCAGGAGGAAGAGAGCGGCATGGAATGCCTTCAAAGGCATCGAAGAAATAGCTAAAAAGGACAAAGAACCTCCGGCTCCGGGCACATCTCTTTGACTCCACCGTTCTCCCTGCATTAACATGCGCCTCTGAGACCTGCCCCAGGAAATGCTATTCGGGTCTCCCAGAGAGGAATCAAAAGAGCTATGCTTGGAATATCACGCCTCACTCAAGTGAGAGAAGGAATCGGAGTTCTGACCTCCATCGCTATTCCAGAATCAGGGACGCTGTCTCGTTTGCCAAGGCATCGAAAATCAGATGGGCTGGACATGTAATGCGATTTGGAGACAACCGCTGGACTAGAGCCGTTACCGACTGGATCCCACGGGATGTCAAAAGATCACGTGGCCGCCCACCTACAAGATGGTCAGACTTCCTTGTCAAGACCCTGAAGGAACGGTTTGAGGCTCTTCATATTCCTGAATCAACCAGATGCCATTGGGCTACATTGGCACGTGATAGGGTCCAATGGAAATGTTACTGGCGCCAGCTCGAGCAAATCGATGAATAACTGGAATTCAAGTGATCAAGTGATCAAGTCTGAGGAGTTCAATGTATCATATTCTTGTCAACATTAAGCATTGACAGTTGATTTTACTTTTTCAATTTTATTCATTTTATTGGTACACAGTGATTCAAAAATTATTGAGGCAGCTGAGTGGGATTTGGATCATGAAAGTTCACCTTTAAGGCAGCCGGTCATCTGTACTCTGGGCACACTGTGGATGGCTTTGGTGCTCACACACTTTGTGCGCTTTTATTTCCTCATCTGAAAAATGTGGACAACAACAGCATATCTAGTTTTAAAGGTTGTAGTAAAAGTAAGTGAAAAGATATATGGAAATAATGTACACAAATCAATGTTATTTACTATTCTCATTACTGATCACTTAATTATATGTTAGCCCATATTTGCATAAAAGCAAAGCAAAGAGATCACATCTTGTAATCCAGACTCCCATACTGCTAAAGCCTTTTGAACAACCGAACCAGAATTCTTTTTAGAAGTTATTCTCTGTTTAAAACAATGGTCCATCCTCAATTTGCAAAGTCCAACATGAAAGACAGCATTTGAACTTCAGTGATTAAAGAATGCATTTAAAGTGTTATAGGATTTCCATCTCTATGCAAACAATATTCTTTTAATAGGAACACAGCTTGTGATTTATACTATTCCATTTTGATCTGCAGTACTGTATGCATCAGCAACATTAAGATGAAATTACTCTGCAATCACACACACAGCTTGTACTTGAGTAACTGCGCAAAGCAAACCTCATTATCCTATACTTTATACTCCAAAAACAAATATACAACCTTTTCTCCCTCTAGTGGAACTTTACAAAAGTAAAATTACATGTCACTGAGTCCAGTCTTGCCTTTATAAAAATCAAAGTAAAAAGAATTTATACAAGACTTGGAAGATTCATAATAGATTTTCTTTTATTATTGATAGTAGTGAAAAGTTTGCATTTTATTTATGTAAAATGAAATTGCTACACAAGAGAATAGGTTGGCTCATAGCCATGAGAGATCTGCAATTTATCTTTAGCTGGTGTTTTATTTTTATCCAAGAACAATAAACCAGAAATCTATGAATATTGGGTAGTCAGGGATTCTTATTCTAGACGACTACCATTTGGGAGAATGAGATATGACCTCCCCATGCCTCATACACACACAGTTCCAGGGTCTTGCCCTTTAATGGCAAGACCCTGGAAGTATAAGTACTGAGTAATGAGGCTTTACTGCAGTGGATTAAATAGTGACACCTTAAAACTTATTTACGAGTGCTGGAACACTGCATGACTGAAACCCAATCATGAGCATCTTTGTAACTGTATATCTCATGGTGGTATAATAATTTTTTAAAGTTTGAAAAAAACTTATTTCCACCTGCACCTCAGGATGTGACCTTATTTGAGACTAAGGTCCTTTCCAGATGTAATTAGCTAAGATGAAGTCATACCTTTTGGGAGCAGGGGTGGTATGCAAAATCCAATAACTGATGCCCTTGTATGAATGAGAGAAGTCACACAAGGAGACAAATACAAGAGAATTAATCCTTGGAAGATGAAGTCAGAGATTGAGGCAACCATGGATTGAGCAATGCCACAGGCTGCTGACAATTGATAAAGTGAAAAAGACATTAGGGCAAGTGTGCCCCTCAGAGTCTCCAGAAGAAACTGGTCTTTCTGACCCCTTTTATTTTGACTTCTGGGTTCTTTAACTATAAGAAAATATACTTCTGTTGTTTTTAGGGACCAGTTTGTGGTCCCTTGTTATAATAGTCCCAGATAACTAATGTACTTGCTCCAATAGAAAGAACAATGACTTTCTCCAAATTACTACTGTGTGCTTATTATGTGCTAGGCACATAGCAGTTTTTATATAAATGAATGCATTTATTTATTACTTTAGCACTAGAAATAGCAGCTGTTTTCTTCCTACTTCCCTTTTTCTTTGTGTTATTGTGACTGTTAGATGGGGGTTTGCGTATGCAATGTTGTGAGGTTCACATGTTTGATTGTGAGTGCTTATCAGACCTTGTCCAATTGGATGCAGTGTCCACATACTCCAGTCAAGTGCTTGCTAGGTGTTGAACGTTTTGGTCAGGGTGCTTGCACATACTTTGGATATACCTTGGTGATTACATATTCCATTGTGGAGCTGGAGTGGTGACCACATATTCCATTGTGGGGTTGGGGTGGTGATCACATATTCCATACTGGTTCTGGGTTAGTGATCACATATTCCATTGTGAGGTTAAGGTGGTGATCACATTTTGTGGGGTGGTGTGCTGATCACATATTCCATTGTGGGCTTGTGGTGGTGATCACATATTCCATTGTGGTGCTGGGGGTGGTGATCAGATATTCTTTTTTGTGGTGCTGGGACAGGAAGCAGAGCTTTCAGGAGCTCATGAGTGAATACCGGATGTTCAATAACACTAGGAATGAACCCATAATCTCAGGCTCACAGGGCAGGAGCTTGGAGTCCCTGAGCCATCCCGAAGCTCAGAAACTTTTAAAATACCCATTTGACCTCTGAGTAGAACTAAAATTCAGAAAAGTTAGGTAACTTGGCTTACGTGGACCACATTAATTAATATTATTAGGAAGATTGATTTGTGTAGACATTCTAAATTTCTGGGAGTGTTTTATCTTTGTTCTATTTCATTTAAATTGCTACTTAGTTTAAATTTTGTTTTACTGAAGAAAAAAATCACACAAAGTAAATGACACGTGTAGTTTATTTATTTATTTGTACAAAAGGATTTATTAAAAACACAGTAAGTCACTACTAAGTCATGCCACTGTCACACTAGGTTTTTAACACTACTTGCTCTACAATACTGGGGAAGGGGCATACAACACAAATAGATTCTGAAGCATAACAATTAAGAAATAAAACATGTACTGAAAATTTCTTTTGACGAGAACTCAGAATTAAACTTCAGAGGGACCCAACATCATACTTCCATTCGGGATCTTGATACAGAAAAGTTAGTTTGAATTGTGGGAAATGGTAACACCAGACTAGAACAAAGGGATTTACATGATAATCCCCAAATGTCTGTAGGGCAAGACACAATATGTAAGAGAATGGAGAGAGAGAGAGAGAGAGAGAGAGAGAGAGAGAGAAAGAGAGAGAGAGAGAGAGAAAAGTTCCTGATATAGGTGAAGACTGAGGGAGGGGGAGGGAATTGGGGGACATTGGTGGTGGAGAGACTGGTGCTAGAACACTGTAAGACTGAAACCCAAATCATGGATATCTTTGTAACTGTATATCTCATGGTGGTATAATAATTTTTTTAATTTAGCTTGAACTGCTATTAGTAGGTAGCAGCAGACACCATCAAATGAATTTTCAGATTGGTAAATAATGCTTCACCACCTGCTGGGATAAGTTGCAAATAGACTAATTTAGTATGGTTTGTAGGTATTTTGACGACCACCTCACCGGAATATTTTCCCATAACCACTCTGCTGGTCACCAGCTCATTCGCAAACCCTCCTCTGGATCCCCACTGTGGCTGCTGGTACTATTCCTTGGTCATGGTGACTTTTATTTCACATTTACTAAGCCCAACTTTGCGGTATTTCTTTTCCGTCTTCTTCACTGGTTCCTCTTCCTTAGAGGTTATAAAAAGCAGAATCCATGCCTTTTATTGGTCTTGTTGTCTATGGGGAGTTCTATGGATTCCACCTCACCAAAACCACCAAAGGATTCCCTTATTTCTCTTCAGGTGTATCTGGAGAAAGGCCACCAACGAATGGTTTTTAGCAGGTTTTTTTGTATTCATGGCTTTGACCCTTTTAGAATCAATCACCTTTCCGGTCAATTTATGTTCTTTTCTGATCCATCTTCACTCTCTGACTCTCTAAACAGCACAAAGCCAAATCCCTTGATCGCCCCGTGGTAGGGTCAACTTCAGAGCACAGCCTACAACTTCACCAAATTGGAGAAGTTCTTCATATCTTTCTTGGGTGTACCAGCTAAGGCCACCTAGAAACATTTTCCCATTGATTGTCCAGTTAGCCTCTGCTGCCTTGAATACAAAGACTGACTTTCAAGTTGCTGTCACCCCATACTTCCCGCTCTGTTCGCTGCCTCAGAGTGTGATGGGGAGGAGTTTGAATGGATAGTAGCTGCAGCTTTCAGGAAGGAGAGCTCATTGAGGTCATTCTAACCCTGTCCTGGTGCCCTCCCGCTTGCCCCCAGACCCATCTCCCATATAGTGCCCCCCACACAGCTATTCCGTTCCCAGAGGCAGCTGGAGAACCTCCCGACAGATGTAGTTTAAATGTGTGACTTTTTCACAGATGTAGATGACAACCAGACAGATGAACACCCCAGAAGACTCTGCCACCATCTTACCCAGATTACACAGCTTTAAGTTTTTAATGTTAAAAGTACTACAAAAGGGCACAGAGATAATTTTTAAATCTTTCAATTAGATTCTAATTTTTCAAATTAGAAAAAAAATAGAGCATTCTGGAGCTAGGAGATAGTACAGTGATTACAGCACATGGCTAGCATGTGAATGACCTGGGTGTGATTCCCAGTACTGCCTGATCCCTGAGCACTACCAGATGTAGCCTGGAGGACCCAAGTGTGTCCCTGGATATCCACAGCACCCTGGTCTGGGCTAAGCAATCCCCAGCATCACAGAGCCTGAGAAGCTTTATGCTCTTAAGGCCTTGCATTGAACCACCTCAAGGTAATGGAAAATTGTCAGTGCCTCCCTGCCCAGACTCCTGACACCACTGGAAGTTCTACCTCCAAATATAAAATCCCCGCTTCACATTGTGTTCCTTTTTAACTTAAAAAATTATTCATTCGCTCATTCATTCAGTCATTCATTTATCTATCATTTATTTATTTATTTATTTGTTTGTTTGTTTGCTTGTTTGTTTTATTTATTCTGGGGTCACACCTGGCAATGTTTAGGGGTTACTCCTGGTTCTGCATTCAGGAATTACTCCTGGCAGTGCTCGGGGGACCATATGGGATACCGGGAAATGAACCCTGGTTGGCTGAGTGCCAGCCAAATGCCCAACCTACTGGACTATCACTTTGGCCCCCACGTTATCTTCTGATGGTTGTTATTGTGTTTTGTTTGGGGCCACACCCAGTAGTGCTCAGAGATTACTCCTGGTTCTGCAGGAATCACTCCTGGCAGCCCAAGGGGCACTATGTGGGATGGTAAGGATCCAATCTGGGCATTGAAGGCAAGTACCCACTGTACTATCACTCTGATTGTTTTGTAAACACTAAGATCTGGCTCTATCACTGCTTGAGAATCAACAGAGACAAGATGATGAGTGGAGAAAGAGCTTTTAGCAGCAACCTAGAAGATTGGAAGATGGCAGATTCTCCAAGTAACCATCTTGCCTGCCTGATCATAAGAAGCAGTTTTTATATGAAAAGAAAAGAAAAACACATTTATAGAAAGCATGTGGCAGGTTGGTTAGCTCCAGATGATCAATAAATCCCCTATGGGTTGGTTTCTGAGGTGCATTCCATTGTATCTGCAAATCTAAGCAAAGATTTTCCATTAAAGGTTCAATAAGCACTTAAGGACATGATAAAGCAAGTCCCTGCCCAGACGTTTGCTTATTTTTTAATTACTTTGCATTCAGCACTTATTATTTGAGGGGTCAGTCTTATTCCTACACTTAGAATTGAGCATTGTTATTGAACTATATGTTCTTCTAATTTTTCTGTATCATATCTTTATTTATATTGACACACATGTGACTTTTTATGTAGATATAGGTTTTTATATACATATTGTGAGTACACAATATAAACATAATAGCTTTTCTACTATGGCATAATGTTCTAAATCATTCTGAAGCTTTTATGTTTTTTTTCTTATTTTTTTGTTACGCTATTTAAGAATTTTCTGTTCTCATAGTCTTACCTGATAAAAGTATACACTTTGCCATCACTCATTTCTACTTTAATATGAAAATGGATTCTAAATGAAGATACCAGGAGCAATAAAGTAAGGTGGAGCAGACTTTTCAGTTTACCCACTCCTTTTCATACCACCTTTGTAGAACCTTATTGCTAGAGGTTGGAAACATAAAGTCTATATTTGCCAGATTACCTTGCATGCTGGAGTAGTAGCTGGATTACTTCTGGGAGATGTTTGTGCTACTGAAAGGCAGCAGTGAGATTGTCTATTCTGATCCTTTTTTCCCACTTGAGAAATATGGTCAAGGAATATTGGAGTTTACCAGAAGTTGTGGCAGTGGAGGTCTCAGGCTCTTAAAAGGTGAAAGCTGGAAGTGTCCTTTAATAGACTGGGTCACAGACAAAGTTTCCTGTGATGGGTGGATGCCTCATTCCAGAGATTACCAAATTTGGGTGGCTTGGGTCTAGGGTGGGTCTTGACTTCTTGACTTCCCAACATGAAGTCTCAGCTTTCCATTCTGGACCTGGTGCTTGGAAACTCAGTCTAGAATCCTCCTACTGTCCTCCCAATGATTTGTTCTGCTCATTTACTGTTATTATTATTATTATTACTATTATTATTATTTCAGGCCACACCCGGCAGTACTCAGTGCTTATTGCTGTCTCTGTGCTCAACGATCACTCCTAGTGTGACTAGGATTGAACCCCAGTCAGCTGCGTGCAAGGCAAACATCCTACCCACTATAATAGGGCTCTAGCATCCCCACCCCCAGTGATTTTATAAGAACATAATTCCCTGTTACAAATCCTTTTTGTTTAAATTAGTCTGGCTTCTGACAGCTGCAATTAAGCTACTACTAAATCAGAAAAAGAAAATGGAGAAAGGACAAGAGAAGGGCAATGACTATGAAGTTCCACTTGAGGACAATATCTCTGAATTATTCAACTACACTAATGGAAATGAATCATTTCAATTCATTAATCAATAATGAAATGAATAGTAACCACAGACAATGATCTAAAACACTTATATTTGGCTTTTGATATTGAGTTAGAACTTATGATTTAATATGGATACTTCATGGCTTAGAAGTTCTACACTGCATTTAGGAAATAAAACCACACTGGGAATTTTTCTTATTTCTGGGCATCACTTGGTGTTTTCAGGGCATCATATGGGTGGCAGGGATCAAACCAGGGTTGGCTGCATTCAAGGCAAGGGTCCCCTACCCACCTTAGTATGTCTCCATTTTTAATTAAGCAAATGTTATTAACAAAATTATTCCATAGTTGAGTTTTAGACATACAATAATGCCTCTCTGTTTCCAACACCAGTGTTCCCTCCTCTACCCCCAAACCAGTATACCCTCATGACAAGCACATTTTTAAGTTGTTAAAAGTTACGTTGTTAAACTTTGATGTTAGTGTTGTTGACTCTGTGGTTTGGACATTTGGCTCTATCATTATTAATACTACCTTTGTCCCTGACTCCCATGATCTTGTCCCCTTTGCTTCTCATCTGTCTTTCCACTCCCATCCCTCCAGTCCTTTCCTTCTCTTTCCTATACTCTAGGACAGGAGTTGATCGGGGAACCTTCCTTTAAAATATTGTATTGCCCATCCAATTATTCTACAAATCACATATAAGTGATATCATCCAGTGTTTATCCTTCTGACTTTCTTCATTTAATATGCTCTCTTCCAGTTCCATCCATGTTGTGCAAATTACATGGTATCATCATTCCTTACATCTGTGTAGTTCCATTGTGTATATATGCCACACCTTATACACAATAAAGTGTGTTCCACTTATCTGGATGTTACACATCTAGATTTATTCCAAATCCAGATTCACTTATCTGTTTTTGGAAATCTGGCTTTATTCCAAATCTTAGCTATTGTACTGAGTGCTGCTATAAATAATGGTGTACATACATTGTGCATACCATATCCACACAGTAACCAAGGTCTCTGAGGTTTGTAGGGAGTTCAAGATGCCGCTCTGTCTCACACTCATTGATTTAAAGAAAGCCTTTGATTCTGTTGAGACCGAAGTGGTCACTGAAGCCCTAGCCAAACAGGGCGTTCAAAACCAATACGTCCGAGATCCTTCATGAGCTGCATTACAGATTCACTACCAGGATCTCATCATTCTACAAGGAAGTGATCATTGACATCAAAAGAGGGGTTCATCAGTGTGATACCATTCATCAAAACTCTTCAGCACCACCCTCGAGAACATCATGCGACAATTAGAATGGGGAAGGAATGGGAAGTGAAGATAGGCAACTACACCACCATCGCTTGCTGATGACATTGTTCTAATAACACCAAACATTAGCCAAGCGGCACTAATGACTTCGACTGAGAATGAGGAAGATAGGTCTACAGCTGAATCTCAACAAAACTATGTTCATGTAAAATGAGCTAGTTCCAGAGGCCCCGCTCACTCTCAATGGAACAAACATCTCCTCATTGCCCATCATTCTCTGTGAGCAGATGGTTTCACTTGTGCTGCAAGTGAGTTAGACTCTCTTCTAAGGAGCTTCTATTACTTTCTAGGCAGGCTTGAGGTGATTCAAGGACTTATATAGCTCCTCACTTTATTCTTATCTTTCTCTTCCAGATTCCTGTGGTCACCTCACAAATCAATTGCTTGCATAGAGGGATTGATTTTTGTGGAACAATACATTGCACAAGATTTTTTTTTTGTCAGATGAGGTGTGAAAGATAAACCCAAGCTCACCAAGAAAGCACTCTGCAAACTTCAGATGCTCAACACATGGAAAATCTTCATTTTGATGACCTTAATGAAACAGATACAATGAATATCAGAATGAGTTGTGGTATTGTGGTATCTCAACTTCAACTTGAAAGTTCCACACAAACCTGTTGAATCAAATGAGTTCCTACGATTGTATTCTCATGTGAACTGCAATGAAAAAATCAGCTAAAATCATTACTGGGGGTGGGGCCTAGTACTCATGGATAACTCAGTAGCAAATATGTCTGCCTTGTAAACATATGGCCTCATGTTTAATCTCCATGCTACATACGTGTGCCAAACATAGTCCTGGTTGCTCTGACATTTGGGATATCCCTTCACTTCTACAGAGTATGAAATCACTGGCACAGCACAGTCAAGTGTGAGTGCAAGAGTCATAGAATTGAAGTGCGTGATTCTTGTTGAACATTGCAGCTAAAAATGTATAAGCACCATGACCTAGTGTGTGAACTTTGGTGATCACATATGCAAGCACCAAAGGAAGTATATGCAACTCCAATGGACACTTCATACAGGACCTTTGCACATGCTACAAAAGATTTTGATATCTTCCTTTCATGAACTCTGCAACCAAGCATGTATGCAACTCTAAGCTTACACAGGAAAGGAAAGGAAAAGAAAAAGGATGGGGGCATTCTCACCACAAATAACAAAGGAAAATAAAGGGTAAGACATTATTAATACTTGTATTGAAAATTACTCTTCTCCATAGTACTTTGAGTATACTGAATAATAAAATTTCATTGTCAATATTTGCATTGCATGAAATTCTTGAGCATGCAGAAGAGCAATCACCAAAATTTCACACAGGTCAAACTGATAGATTATTAATATTGTGTGTATTCTTTTTGGGAAACTCTTGATTATATCCCCCTGTTAGTGGTTCCACTGGGGGAGTATAATTATACTCATTGTCTACAGTGATCAAAAACGTTACTAGCCTGAATGAGTTGCATTATTTTCTATTGATTTTCACTTGAGAATTCTTTCGACTACACCTGTTTAGCACTCAAAACCCTACATTCTCCAAATAAACTGAAATAGCAGGAGCAAAACATTTGATAACATATAAATTTCTCATTAAAAATGAAGCATAATTCAAAAGAGAAATTATATTTAATTATCAAAGTATTAGTTGATATTATACTGATAATATTTTAGCTATCAATGTTCAAACATTTATCTCCTTAGGGAAATCAATAAAAATTTTAAATATGAAAGCCTAATTTTTATCTTTGTGAATAAATGAGGAATATAGGTCCTGACATAGTTACTCTGAAAATTGTCATGATTCCAGCCAACTTGCTTCTCCCTAAGGAAGTGACTGTCCACATAAGGAAAGTAATGTTCCATTGGATGGGATCAGAGAGATAAGTAAATGTGTAAGAGGTTGCTTTACATGCAGTCAAGCCAGGTTTGATCCTTGGCACCCATAAGACCCCTTGAGCATCATTAGGAGTGATCCTTGAGTACAGAACCAAAAGTAAACCATGAGTACCACAGGCTATGGCTCAAAACCCTAACCAAAAAATCCAAAAAACACAAAACAAAAAGAAATATTCCATTAGAATAGTTGGTGTGGGTGTTTGTGTGTGCATGTGTGTGCAAGGGTGTGATCCTGCTCTGACTGGGAAAAATGCTACGGGTCACAGAATTACTGTAACTTCCCCAATTAAATATTGGGGAAGTCACTATCCCAAGAGAAGAGGGAATATTGTTTCCCTCTTCAATATTCCCTATTCAACTTTTTTAAAAAAATCATTCCTGGATGGATATTCACCACCTTTAATTTTCTTCCTGCCAGACCTCATCATCTCATTGAAATATTCCATAATATTCCACAAAGCTATAATATGTTTCTGTGACTAAAACAAGATTAAAGACTAATGTGACTTTTCGTCTTCAAAGCTTGTGTCTGGCTGGGCTGGGAGGGGTCACAGAGAAATAACTGGAAATAAATTTCTTGTTGGAATTTTGTAAATATGTTACTGTATTATTTCATAAATCTTTGATTATGTTATTATTGCACAGTTTTTAAAAGTTTACAGGATATTAGGACTAGAAGGGACTTAGAAATTTTGTTTATGAGAAAAACAAAAGCTCCTAGGCTTCTCAGGGAGGTGAAAACTTGATGTCTGGCCTTTTACATTTATTCTGAGGGACCTGCAAATTTCACTGAGATAGATCAACAACAAAAAAATAAGAAAACATTTTTGATGTTGATATTTTGTGCATATGAGATATTCACAGAAATGAAGTGAAAATTCAAAGAAGGGAGTGGGAGAGGTGTGAGTTTACAAATATTTTAATAACTTGATCACTTGATCAATTGAATCCCGTTATTCATCAATTTGCTCGGAGTGGGTGCCAGCAACATCACCATTTGACCCTATCACGTGCCAATGTAGCCCAATGGCATCTAGTTGCTTCAGGATTATGAGGAGCCTCAAACCATTCCTTCAGGGTTTTGATGAAGTAGTCTGATCATCTTGTAGTTGGGCGGCCACGTGATCTTTTGACATCCCGTGGGATCCAGTCAGTAATGGCTCTAGTCCAGTGGTCATCTCCAAATCGCATTACATGTCCAGCCCATCTGATTTTCGATGCCTTGGCAAACGAGACAGCATCCCTGATTCTGGAATAGCGACGGAGGTCGGAGCTCCCATTTCCTTCTCTTACTTGAGTGAGGCATCATATTCCAAGCATAGCTCTTTTGATTCCTCTCTGGGAGACCCGAATAGCATTCTCATCCTGCTTTCGTAGGGCCCAGGTCTCTGAGGCGTATGTTAATGCAGGGAGAATGGTGGAGTCAAAGAGATGTGTCTGGAGCTGGAAGTTCTTTGTCCTTTTAGCTTTTTCTTCGGTGCTTTTGAAGGCATTCCATGCCGCTCTCTTCCTCCTGCACAGCTCAGGTTTTAGGTACACATAACTGCTGCATTCAGAGATGTCTGTTCCATTGAGAGTGAATGAGGCCACTGGAACTAGTTCATTTTTCATGAACATAAAATATATTATTAAATATTCTTAAATATTTTAATAATATTATTATTATTTTAATAATAAGTTGAATCATGGAGAAATGACTATAAAAAGGGAGATTTGGCCTTAATGAATAATAAATTGTGGAAAAATGACTAGAAAAATATAAGGAAAATTTCGGAAGTAATTATTAAGGTAATTTAGTAAGACCTGTATATTCAGGGCCGGAGCGATAGCCCAACGGGTAGGGCGTTTGCCTTGCACGCAGCCGGCCTGTGCCGGCCCGGGTTCGATCCCAGGCATCCCATATGGTCCCCCGCGCACCGCCAGGAGTAATTCCTGAGTACAAAGCCAGGAGTAACCCCTGAGCATTGCCGGGTGTGACCCAAAAAGCAAAAAAAAAAAAAAAAAAGACCTGTATATTCAAAGTCATATACTTTTATCCACATATTCTCTACTTTTAGGCAGATTATGGGCAGGCAGAGAATTTCTTTCATTTTTTGCCTTCAGCTCATCATCATCCATGTGGTATGGGGCTGGAAATGTGGGTTGGTGGTAGAACAAATGGCTAGCATGTGTGACTCTGCGTTTGAGTCTCCAATACAAGGAGGAGTGGGAAAGGGAAGAGGAGAAAAAAGAAGTGGTCATCTTGAGGTAATCCTTTTGCTGATGTCACATGTTTGGGGTATATGTTCATCCTCTTCAGGGATCCTCTCTGAAGTGGTCTAGCATAAGCCCCCTAAAAATGCCTCATTTTTCTCCATATTTAAAGGACTGAGAGAATGAGACCATCCCTAACACAATCGACCATGCTGTTCTTGCTAAAAATAAATGGTCTAACATAAGGTTCTAAAATGCCTCACTTAATTCCCATATTTAAATGGCCTAAAAGGCTGAGTCTGCGCCTAACACAACCAACCATGCAGTTCTTGCTAAAAATGAACTGTGCCCAGGAGACTGTGGCCCACTTTCATTCAACATTCAATTCTGTCACCTAATTCCCAGAACTTGTTCCTAGAATTCCTAGCCACTCTCTTCCAGGAATAGGTTTAAATAATTTTACATACAACTCACTCCTTACTCATAATTGGTTCATAACATTTTCTTAACAACTTACTCTCTTACCAGAATTGGTATGGTCTCCTTTTCTATCACCTTCCAGAATTAAAAGACTTTCCTTCAACTTGTAACTTCTGATGATGAAGAAATAAGGGTCTAATGAAATTAAGTGTCCACTATAACCTAGATAGACAGAACAACTTCTTGGGCTAGAATTCATATCCAGACTTCCAACTGCAAGAGAGGAATCTCCATATAGTCTTTTCAGAAAACAGTATGGTCATTCCTCAAAAAAAAAACTTGAAATGACCTTCCAGCAATAATGTCCCTGCAATAATGCTTCTGGTAATATAGCCTAATGACCCAGAAACACATGTAGAAAAACCATCTACACTTCTATGTTCATTATACTGCTTTCAGTATTCTATCTCTGTCTATCGTTTTTGTCATTTTAATAAGGATGTGTCTTGGAGTATTCTTATTGGGGTTTCTTTTAGCTGGTATCCTTCGGACCTCCTGTATCTGGGAGCATGCTTTCTTCAGTTCGGGAAACTTGTCAGCGATGATGGCTTTGACAGTATCTTCTTCATCAGGGTTTTCTTCTTGACCTTCTGGCACCCCAATGATGCATATGTTGTTCCTTTTGGCTTCATCCCGATTTTCTCTGGTAGTCTGTTCGTTGATTGTGAGTCTTTTTTTCCATCTTCTGGTGTTGTCTACAGAATCTCTGAACCTCTTCTTTGAGATCACTAGTTCTTTCTTCAGTAGCTGTTACTCTGCTTTGGAGGCCTTCTCTCTATGTTCATTATAGCACTAGTCACAATAACCAGAATCTGGAAACAACTGAGTACCTGAGAACAGATGAATAGATAAAGAAACTATAGTACATGTATACAATGGAACACTACACAGCCTCCAGGAAAAAGCAAGTCATGAAATTTGCTTGTACATGGTAGACCTGAAGAGTATCATGCTAAGTGAGATAAGTCAGAGGGAGAGGAACAGACATAGAATGCTTGCTCTCATTTGTGGAATAGATAGATAGATAGATAGATAGATAGATAGATAGATAGATAGATAGATAGATAGATAGATAGATAGATAGATAGATAGATAGATAGATAGATAGATAGGTAGGTAGGTAGATAGATAGGTAGGTAGGTAGATAGATAGATAGATAGATAGATAGGTAGGTAGGTAGATAGATAGATAGAGATAGAAAGATAGAGAGATAGAGAGATAGAGAGAGATAGAGAGATAGAGAGATAAAGAGATAGATAGATTCATATACATATATAATACTATGGTATATATAAAATACTATGGTATTTTATAAAACCAATTTATAAGACATTTATTTTACTACGGTATTTTATAAGATTAATACCCAAAGACAGTAGAAACAAGGGCCAGGAGAACTGGTCCATAGTTGGAAGTTTGCCACAAGTGTGGGAGAGCAGCTAGGGCAGAGAGACTGAAGGCAGTCAAACAGTCAAAGGGATTTACATGATAACTATGTTAAAAACCACATACCTATGTTAAAAACCACAATGCCTAAAAAGGAAAGAAAGAGAAAGAGAGAGAAAAAGAGAGAGAAAGAGGCAGAGATAGAGACTGAAGGAAAGTATCACCCTAGAGGCAGGCTGGGGTGGTGGAAAATGTACACTGGTGAAGATAAGGGTGTTGGAACATTATATGATTGAAATATAATAATCATGTACAACTTTGTAATGATATCTCATGGTTATTAAATAGAAATAAGTGAATTAAAAACAAACACACAAAACCAAAATGTCTTCAGCAGTGAGGGTTCATCATCACTTATAAAAAGTATCACCAACTGTGGAGTCTTGACCGTGAAAATGGCAGCAATTGTGGACAGTGAGATTTTTCTGGCTTTTGAGGCTCTACAGGGGCAGCAGGCCAGGACCAAAAGCTGGCCCCCTCGAGGATGCCTCATCAGTCTAGCATGGGGAGAGCCGACAGCAGCTCAGATATGTACCTGCCTCTCTGGATCATGGCCAACAGTGCTGGAGACAATTCTAGATTTAATAATCTCCATTCACTTTTGTCTAAGAATATATTTATCAACCCTATTTAGAGAATCAGCTCCAACAAGCAACATAGAATAGAATATTCAGTGTCTGCTTAGGACAGGCTAAACAGGGGTTGAGAAAAATGTGAAACAAGTATCGTCTATAGGTGCAGTGACGGTGGGTTTGGAGTTGACTAGTAGAAACCCACTATGTTCTAGAAACTCAGAAAGTGAGTGCAAGAACAGAAATTGGCCAAATTCACACACAACAACCCAGAAAACTCCATACTTTATTACCACTCCCATATATGGACGGTGATGGTCGGTATAATTAGTGCCAACTAAGGAAGCAGACAAGGTGATGGAGGGTGGGTGGGAAAAGAGGGTCTTTGGTGTTGGTGGGAGCACACTGATGTTGTTGAACGATGAATCTAACAACTGTCTTGTGAAAAACTTTGTACCTTATAAATCAGTGTTGAAATAAAAAGAAATAGACAAAAAAGTATCACCAGTAGGTGGCATCAGGGTGTGACTAAATCACTGGTGTTCCAAGGTCATCAAGAATAAGTTTACACCCACATCCGCAAACCAGACCTTCTCATGCTAATTTCTTTTATAGGTTCCAAATGCTCAATGCACTAGTTGTAAACAAATAATTGCTTAATGAAAAAAAAATCAGTCTATTTGCCCTGAGATCATTTCTTTTTGTCAGTAGAAAACTTTTCCATCAGACTTCTTTCATGTTTTATTAGAGAAACTACTTAAATTACACTTTTTTTCTATTTTTTGAGTCATTATTATTATTATTATTATTATTATTTGCTTTTTTGGGTCACACCCTGCAATGCTCAGGGGTTTCTCCTGGCTCTGCACTCAGGAATTACTCCTGGCGGTGCTCGGGGGACCATATGGGATGCCGGGATCGAACCGCGGCGGCCGCATGCAAGGCAAACGCCCTACCCGCTGGGCTATCGCTCTGGCCCCGAGTCATTATGGTTTTGATCACAGACAAGGAGGTCCCATCCATCTCATTTGTTTGAACTAAAAAGAATCTTGTGTTCCCCTATCTAGAGTCCTGCAGAGGAGGATAAATAGATGAAAAAAAAAAAGGAAAAAAAGGGAAGAGAAAAGGAATTAATAATTAAAAACAAACAAATAAAAAGGCCATAAGACCAGCACACAGAACTATAAAAGCAATTTTTAGTTCTCATAACAAAGCTTATCCTATAATTTAGGGTAAGGATACTGGATATTATGGAACAATGTGCTTTGCATGTTGAGGATAAACATATTTTGAGTCTCTCAGCATTTAGGTCTCCTCAAAAAGGCATGACTTAGCAATCAATTTAAAATAAATTGAAGAATGTCTTGAAGAATGTAGCAAGTTTTAGCTAGCAGTTTCTATAGTTTCTAGAGACTCACAGACATGGGGCAGAGTTGCTACTTGCTCTCCCTGTGCCCAGCCGCTCATGAGGCACCCAGGAGGGATGGTGGGTTATAGCCCTGGCCCGCCATCCAGCAGAGCCTTGCAACAAGCCAGACGACCCCCCCACTCCATGAGGGCCTCCATTTTCTACATCTGGACTTCCCTCTCAGCAGAATTCCACCCAGCATACCAGCATATCACAGCAAGAATCATCAAGATCCTCCCTGCAGCAGTCTTTTTTAAATCTGGCTCACGTATGCTGATCCAGTGACTCACAGACACGGGGCACAGCTGCTACTTGCTCTCCCTGTGCCCAGCCGCTCAGGGAGGCGCCCAGGAGGGATGGCAGGTTCTAGCCCTGGCCCGCCACCCCAGCAGAGCCTTGCAACAAGCCAGATGACCCCCACTCCATGAGGGGCCTCCATTTTCCACATCGGGACTTCCCTCTCATCAGAACTCCACCCAGCAGACCAGCCTATCACAGCCCGACTTGTGCAGCCGCTATGCAGTGCAGTTTATCAATAAATGCTGGACTTAGAGATGACTACAAGAGTATGCTACCTGCACGGAAGAGCCTGGGAAGCTGCCCATGTTCGTATTTGATATGCCAAATACCAGTAACAATTATAGACCTCATTCCGGAATGGATTGAGGCTCTTGACGTTCCTGGAGCAAGCAGATACCCTTGGGCTCTACTAGCATGAGATAAGACACATGGAGATGTTACTGGGGCCCGCTAGAGCAAATAGATGATGAATGGGAAGACAGTGATACAGTGATACAGTTTCTATAGTTCATAATAATTCAGTAGATAGTATTAAAGCAGAAACTCTTCGCTTCACTTAGAAAATACAGACAGCTGCCAATCTTAACTAGATCCAGTTTCGTTCCTGCAAAGAGACCATCTATGGTAGAATAAATGTTGGACTCTGCTGTGTAAGATTAAATTAGTTTTTGGTGATTGCCTATCCTTTTTTGTTCTGATATTCTGTTTCCTGAAATCCTTATCAAAAAACCAACTTTAATTATTGCTTGTGTTTTCCAACAGAATTAATCCTGAGAAAGAGATATGTTGATTAGAGAAATGAATACTGATATAGAAGCTATTGCTGCAATTGCAAAGAGATGAATTGTCATCATTCTGATGCCAACTAGCCTTTGAATGACTGGGTTTGTGGTTAGAAAGAAAAATAGAACAAGAAAAATACCTAGAGCTCCACAGAGGAGGTCCCAAAACACAAATCTATGCCAAGGACAATTTTGGGAGGTCCTGCTGGGCAAGTCAGCCAATCAACCCATTGACCTAGCATCCCACATAGTTTGGACATCACTACATTTTGATAAGTGCTCTGGGAACTGATATAGGTCAAGACTGACTTGGCTGCTGATAGGATAACTTCCTAATCCCCTCTGGCCACATTCCTGCTGCCCGGGCCTTAGTCTCAATTCCCTAGTCTTCCCTGTGGGCTATGTGGACCTGAAGATTGATGAATTCACTGGGCTTCAGGAAGCTCTGCAGAGCTCTGGCCGCCTGGACGACATCAATTTGGCTCCCCCATTTCCCCTTAGTGGTAATTGAATGTCAGGATAACAGATGGAGGGTGGGCAAAATGAACTGTGGTCTCACTTTCTGTAAGTGGGGGAAAAACTCTGTGGAAGAAGGAAGGGTTAAGATTCAAGAGTTTCAAAATTTTAACTTAGTTTGGTCTTACTTTTCTTAACAGGGAATTTGGTAGCTAAAACACATGGAAGTTGAATCTAATTTTTCAATTATGTTTACTTCAAGTTCTCTTTGTGGGAACTGACAAAGTCTAAGACAAACTTCTAAGACAAAAGTCTAAGACAAAACTCTAAGACAAACTCTAAGAAAAACCTCTAAAAAGTGATTGTAGGGATCCAGGAAGAATTCTGAGACAGCAATTAAAGTATCTGCTTAGACATTTACTCACCATTGTGATTCTAAGTGTTGTATGACAGATTTAGCTAATCTGGGAGCTTTGGTGTTTTGCACACTCACAGCTTAATCTACTTAAGTCAAGGTTCATTCTAATGAGACCTCTCTTCTATGAAAATACTGCTAGAGGGTGTGGCAATTACAGAAGTCACCTTGACTCTGAATAACTTCTGACTTATTATACATCTACTAAGACTTCCATGTTTTCTAGATTGGGCACAGCTCCTCTTTATATCTACTGCACCCAGCGTGTGACAGAATTTACCAGGAGACTACCACCCTGGCTACGTTGAGACTATAGGAAGATTATAGAAAGGATCATATTAGTTTGCTCTCAAGCAGGCGAGTGTGACCTTTCAGTATACAGAGAACAAGATACTCAGAATCACCCTGGTGCAGATAATAAGACCTTGTGGGTACCGTTTAGATTACATGAAGCCCATGATAGTAGCGGAATCTACAAACAAATCTTTTAAACTAACTAAAGTGACTAGGAAAATAAAGATAGTTTAAAAGATTTGTTTGTAGATTCCGCTACTATCTTTTGGGCCATAAGACTTACTCTAATAAAAGGAGAATATAATTTTGCCCTTGGAAAGAAAGGGAAAGTGTTTCTTTGTATACTGCTTCTTAATTTTCTTCAGCTCTAAATAACACTTATGCCAAAGGGGCATATTTGAGGTGACATAGTCTCATATATTTCACAGTTGATCTAGTAGTGGGAGAAGATTCCAAAGTAATCCTTAGTTACACTGTTCTGGGACTCTGGACTATCTAGAAAACACTGGAACCCTGAAGATTCTGTGGCAAATATGAGAATTATGTCACCATAAAAAATAGGAATGTGCCATAAATAAAAAGGAAACATGCTCCATGATGCTGTTCTCTGGATCTCCAATAAGTCATACCTGATACTCAAATTTTATCTTTTGTTTTGCTTTATTTTGGGGGCAACATCCAGGGGTGCCCAGGGCTTATTTCTGACTCTGTGCTCAGGAATTACTTCTGAGAGGCTCAGGAGACCCATGGGATGCTGGGAATCAAACCCTGATCAATGGTGTCCGAGGCAAACATCCTACCTGCTATACACTGCTCCATCCCCATCATACCTAAATTATCTATGATTTCATGTGTACCAACATATCCCAGTTGGGTTGAAAGACAGTCAAAGGATTCTAATGTCACTTTATCTTCAGATTTTATTCCAATCATATCTGTTAATCAACCTCCCTGATGCTCCCATAGGAAACCTGGTCAGTCATTCCTGTTTGCTTTATAAGAGCAGTTAGTATTCTTTGAGCTCTCTAGCTTTTGTTTTCTTTTATAACTTCTCAGTTTGAAATAGCATACTTTACAAAACCTTACAAAATTAGTACAAAAGCTCCTGATTACCCTCATCCAACTACTCCAAATATTAACATCTATATACTACACTAAATAAAGTGTTAGGCAGCTAACATTAATTCAATACTATGAACTTATCTATTCGTCTTGTTCAAATTTCCCCAGACATTGTACTAATGCCCTGGTTCTAGTCATGTTCTTATGTAGAATTAAATTTTGCATTTAGTTATATTTCCTCCTCGATTTTTGTTTGCGCTTGGAGAGAGGCATATCTGGTGGACTTTCAGGGCTTACTTCAGAACTGGATGCATAGGGATTATTCCTGGCTCTGGGCCTGGGAGACCATATGCAGTCCTAGGGATAGGGTTCAGAGGTTCAAAACATGATTTGCTACATGCACAGCAAATGCCTAAAATCCTGTACTATGTTTCTGGCTCATTCTTTTGATTTTTTTTTCAGTTGAATAATTCTTGATCTTTGTTTTCAAAACCATACCACTTTTGAAGAGGATCAGTCAGAAATTTTGCAGCTTCTACCTATCTGGAATTTTTCTTTTCTTTTTTTTCTCTTTAGGTCATATCCAGCGAAGTTCAGGGTTTACTTCTGGTTCTACACTCAGGAATTACTCCTGGCAGTGTTTGGCAGGGGACCATATGGGATGCTTGGCATTGAACCCCAGTCAGCTGTGTGCAAGGCAAAACACGCCCCCAATGTACTATTGCTCCAACCTCATCATCTGGGATTTTTTCAATATATTTTCATGATTGCATGCAGGTGAAGCATTGTTTGTGAGAATTCCACAGGAGCTATTTTTTTTCTTTTTTCAGTGCCATATATCAGGAGATTCATGATGTTGCAGAGTATGAAAGAAGAATCACAGGACCAATAAAAAATTTTACTTAAAAGAATTGACTGTTGCAGTTATGGATAATGTTAAGTCCAAAATTGATGGATCGGCCATCAGACCCCAAAAGAGGGAAAAGACCTTGTAGTCCAAGTTCAAAGAATTCCTATTTGCTCAGACTTGGAGGGGATGGTGTAGGGTGAAGCTGAATCTTTTTTTTTTCTTTTTGGGTCACACCCGGCGATGCTCAGGAGTTTCTCCTGGCTCTGCACTCAGGAATCACTCCTGGCAGTGCTCAGGGGGCCATATGGGATGCCAGGGATTGAACCCGGGCCGGCATGGGCCGGCCACGTGCAAGGCAAACAAACGCCCTACCCGCTGGGCTATCGTTCGGCCTGAATCTTTTGTTCTTGTCAAGTCTTTGACACCTTATAATAAAGACTGCTCTTTATTGAGAGTCCAAATATTTACATGTAAAATCTCATTTTAAAACACCCTTACAGAAACATCCATAATATTGCTTGACTAAATGTGTAATTATCACTGTTCAGTCAACTTGGCACACAAAGTTGACTATCATTAAGTCCTTTGTAGTGTCTATAGAACATCTTGCGATCAGGCCCCAACCTTCCTTCCAACTCTGTATTTGACACTTGTACTCAGTATAAGCCAGTAGTTTCTTTAATTTTCTTGAGAAGCATAAATACTAGAAAGGCTTTTTAAAAAATCTTTTTGGAGTTCCATTTCCAGAGTTTCTGATTCTGTGGGCTTGAAGTAGAATCTATGAATTTGCATTTTTAAAAGTTTCCCAAGTGATGCTGGAGCTTCTGTCCTGGGGTTCACATTTTAGAATCACTGTCCAAGATAAACTGGTTTTCTTAATATTTTTCACCAAAGCTTTCTTCTCACCCTGTCATTTACATGTGAGTAGAGATTTTTTTCACATTAGGACAATTGTTTTGCATGCACTTGTGTGTGACAAATATTTAATGATCAATGTTATGGAAACTCTTGAGTCATCATGTTTGCCAATGTTTGTTGTTTGCAAATCCTCCTACCTTAACTAACTTTAGGCCCTCAGTATGATATCACTAAATGTGTGGATGAAGAGACATGTGATCAAGAAAGAGTAGCAAGTGCTGGCATGGATGTGGAGAGAAATGGACTCTCATCCATTGTTGGTGGGAATGTCAACTGGCCCAGTCTTTTTGAAAAACAATATGAACATTCCTCCAAAGACTAGAAATTGAGCTACTTTTAAAATTTTTTTTATTTTTACAGTTACAAAGATATGCAATTAAAAAAGATCATATTTGGATCTTGGTCATACAGTGTTCCAGCACCCACCCCGCCACCAGTGCCCATCTCCAACCACCAACGTCCCCGGTTCCCTCCCCCTCCCCCAGCCCTCCCAGC
Source organism: Cryptotis parvus (assembly GCA_021461705.1). NCBI lineage: Eukaryota > Metazoa > Chordata > Mammalia > Eulipotyphla > Soricidae > Cryptotis > Cryptotis parvus. The sequence continues at coordinate 25,221 of JAJIBD010024809.1, forward strand.
CATACCACTCCTGGGAATAGACCCTGGGAGACCAAAAATACAGAGCAGAAACATTGTCTACACTTCTATGTTCATAGCAGAACTATTCACAATAGCCAGAAACTAGAAGCAATCAAAGTGCCAGAGAACAGACAACTGGATAAAGAAACTGTGGTACATCTACATAATGGAATACTATGCAGCTATTAAGAAAAACGAAGTTATGAAATTTACCTATAAATGTATGGACATAGAGAGGATCATGTTGAGTGAAATTAGCTAGAGGGAAAAGGACAGGTACAGAATGACTGCATTTATTTGCGGTTTTTAAAAGAATAGTATAATACCAATATCCAAGGTCAGGCAAAATATGGATCAGGAGGTCTTGTCAGTGGGTGGAATCTATGGGAGTTAGAGGTTAGGTAAGACAGAGAAAGGAGCAGTGTACTGATAATAGTTGGAAATGATAATACCAGCCTAGAACTGAGAATTGAATGTAGGCAAAGGCATATACATAATAACCTCTAAATGTATGTTTTGCAAGCCACAATGCATAAGAGAGAGAGAGAGAGAGAGAGAGAGAGAGAGAGAGAGAGAGAGGCAAAGTGCCTGCCATAGAGGTAGCCTGGGGAAGGGGGAAGGAAATCAGGGGACATTGGTGGTGGGAAATGGGCACTGGTGGAGGGATGGGTGCTGGAACACTGTATGACTGAAATCCAAACATGAACATCTTTGTAATTGTATATCTCACGGTGGTATATTTTAAAAAATGGAAAATAAAATAGACATCTAATCTATCAGGGTTTTTATCTGTTTTGCTTTGTTTTTTGGGTCACACCCATGGTGCTAAGAAGTAACGTCTGGCCCTGAACTCAGGAATCATTCCTGGCAGTGCTAGGGGGAACATATGGGATCCTGGGGATGGAACCTGGTTTGGCCTTGTGCAAGCCAAATGCCATACCTGCTATATTATTGTTCTTGTCCTATTATTTGTCCATTCTAAGAGCCAGTAGAATGGACTTAACTTCCAGAATTGTAAGGTTTAGAGATAACCTTACAGTTATCGCTAAACTGTAAGGTTAGAGTTAACTTAACTCTCCCCAAAGTTGGCTGTCCAACTTTGGGGAATTTCTTTGAATCTTTGCTCAATATACCCTTTCCTGAGGGAACTTCCCTAACTACCAGATAAAGTTACATGAACATCTGTAAGTCATTTTCTCCCTCCTAAATTAGTTCATTGCATTTATTTATGCCTGTGATAAGTTTTCATTATTTCTTCCCAACCTTTTCTTTTATTGTTCTCTAGAGTTTTGAATTTTAAGTTTTTGACTCCTATTATAACTTTCAAAAAAGTCAATTTATTTGGTCTCATTCAGTATTTTATCCTTGGTGCTTTGATGGGCATCTGGTACAGAATAGGAAATCAATAACTGTTTTTAAATAAAGGAATAATTTTATGTACATATTTGTTCTATCTCTACCTCTACACTGAAGTATGACTCTATGAAAAGGACACCGTCTGGTTCCATTCACCATTGTCACTTCATCCACACATTATAAGTATTAAACAGCTTTGAACTAACGCATCAAATTGTGATGAAGGTGAGCTTAACATGAGGGAAAGGATTGAAACATGTTAAGAAAGTTAGAAGTTTAGGCACAAGTGTAGAAGAGATTGCATACCAACCAGATGTTCCAACGCATGTAAGGAGCTGTTCTGGCAACATGGGGAAGGAATCAGGACAAAAGATCTAGGAACAGCTCTTCCGTTTAAGGCCTGAAGATATGGTGCTTTGTGAGCAGGCAGGCAAGCAGGCACATTGGCCACACTGGCCTTGGGATGAAATGTAGACTTTGTTTAAACAGAATCTTTGTCTCAGGGAGAGATCCTGGGAGAGCACAAGCTGAGGCATGTGGTTAGTGTTTCGATGTGTTTTAGTTATCTCTAAACCTTACAGTTCTGGAAGTGATAACCTTCACATGAATTTTGAAAACATAAAATTGACAAGGCTATTTATTTGCATGACATAAAATATATATATGTCCATATTATGATACCAATATCAAGGTCAGTGAAGCATGGATCAGGAGGTCTTGTCAAAGGTTGAAATTACCACAAATGTGTGGGAGTCAGAGGTTTAGGTAAGACAGAGAATGGAACAGTGTGCTAATAATTGTCGAAAGTGCTAATACCAACCTAGAACTGAGCATTAGATACAGGCAAAAAGATACACATGATAACCTCTAAGTGTATGTATTACAACCCACAAAATGTAAGAAAAGGAAAAGGGAAAGAGAGAGAGAGAGAGAGAGAGAGAGAGAGAGAGAAAGAGAGAGAGAAAAGAGATAACCTGCCTTAGAGACAGGCTGGGTGGGAGGCGGAGATTCAGGGACATTGGTGGTGGGAGATGGGCACTGGTGGAGGGATGGGTGCTGGAACACTGTATGACCGAAACCCAAACATGAACGTCTTTGTAATTGTATATCTCATGGTGGTATTTTAAAAAATTGACACGGCTAAATATTTCCAATCAAGTGAGTGTTGCAGCTATTTGGAAGAAAACCCAATTCAAAAAACAAGAACTTCGAAAAATGTTCAGACCAGCAAGAGTGGATTCCCACTTTCCTCTCCCTCTGTACTAGTTCCTTGGGCTTGTCAGACAGTGTCCCTGAATAAAGCAAAACGGTGCAGGAAACCTGTTGGGTGTCAGCCCAAGAAATATGAGCCACTCATCTGCATATCTTTTAGTGACCTTCCAAAATGACAGCCAAGCCACCAAGGCTTCCCTGTTTGCAATGATAGAGATCTCATTTCTGGGGAACTGCGGGATTGATGTGGCAGCTGCGGTGCCATTAGACCTGGAAGATGCTCTGTTCTCATTACTGTCTCCTGGCAACATAGCACCAGAGGCTGCCATGAATATTAACGATCCTCATTCATGTAACCTTTAGCGCTTTCCCTCCGATCCTCCAGGCTGCAGCCCGGGACTGCGCCTATCTGTGTTTGCAGTCTCCGTCAACAAATCTTTTCTTTTTGCTTCCCTGTTGGAGGCAAGAATTATTAACGAGATTCTTATCTCAGGAGAAGCTTTCTGCTTCTCTGTGGAGACGCTCCTTTTCCAAGCTATAGCCCATTTTCTAAGGAAGATAACCGCCCTCCAGTTTGCTGGAGCTTGTATGGTATCGTTTCCACCGACTTTATCTGTTGTTTGGAATATGTAATTTGCCTAATAGCTTTGCTTCTTCCTGTGCGGGGTTTCAAAATAAACATGAAATTGGTAGAAAGGGGAAGTAAAATACTGCTAAAATTCCAATGGTTTTCATATTTATCAACTCCCCACAATTTCGGAATTTGAGCAAGTGCATTCTTAGTGGACGATGCAGGCTTGATGGGCTGACTCTGTCTTCTTTAGCCCAACTTCTTTAAGGCATAGATAGTGAATTGCTTCAGCGAGGGTGTCTGGTTCCTTTAGCGCGGTGCTTTGTTTTTTAAACGATTTCTATGATATTGGCCAGAGATTGTTCATGGGAATAATTCAAGGACTTTATAGCAATAAAATCTTTCTTCTCCCCACACCAATAATTAGTGAGTGATAACGTCAGTGGTTGAGAACTCAAGCTTTAGAGGGAGATGGGGCTATGTATGTTTCCAAACACTGTTATTTTATATTATAGGATCTTCATAAAATTATTTAACCTTGCTTTGCTTCAGTTTCCTATTTGCAAGCATGGATGAAAGCAGCCACCTCCTCAGGTTGTTGTTTACAAATATATATGAAATACTTAGATTAATGTTTGCCTCAGAATATGGATTTAATAAATGGTGATTTGGTGTGAAAGAGTTGAATCAACAGTTGCCAATGTAAGATGCTTTCTGCTTAAATGTCAGCTATTTTAACCACTGAGCCCCTCCTGGGCTCTGAAATAATTAAAAAAAATTAAATTTGAGGCACCATGTTTTTTCAATTTTACTTATGGCAAGGTTCCATGCATGCAACATTCCGAAACTATACTCCATCAGTGTCGCCATTCCTCGACCTCTGTTCCAGTATCTCTGCCCGCTTCCTCCAGTCTGCCAGCAGGAAAGGACTCAATAAGCTCAGCTGTGCGGGCCAGTTTTCATGTTCCGTTGCCTTTGGCCCTTTGTTATTCCCCTTACTGTGCGCCTTTATACCCTACATATGAGAGATCATTGTGTGGCCATCCCACTCCTTCTGACTAGCTTGACTCAGAATAATACGCTCTAGTTTTACCCATGTTGCAGTAATAAATTGCATGATTTCCTCTTTTCTTATAGACGAGTAGTATTCTATTGTTTATATACCGGTGTTTATTTATCCAGTCACTTTCTGTAACACATTTATAAATAACACCAAATACTCTTTTGAGATCATCAAAACATACATAAATTTAAGTGTACTTGGCTCAGAATAGAGCAAATGAATGGGTCTAATGGCATTTCATAAACATACTACATTGTATGAACAAGCAACAGAAAAATCTGATTGAAAGGAGAAAATTATTTCTTATAAGAATTCAAATCTAATGGGTCCATGATTATCTGGCCTATATATAGTATTGTACCTCTGATTAGAACTATGCACCATAGGAACTTCAGGGACCTTCTGGATTCTTCTATTAAGATTCCTGTTAACCGTGATCTCTGTAACACTGTTCTGATTTGCTCACTATACTAAGACCTCTTCTGCATAGGCTGCTTTGCGTGCATGACTGATAATCAGTAAAATCTTGGATCCTCAGCAATCCTTAAAGCCATTCCACACTTCTCCAATTCCTGAATTTCAGTCATTATAAAGTTTTAGAAGGGATATCTTAGTCATCTCTTCCAACACTGACTGCTATAAATCTGGTTTGGCCATAACAAAAACAATCGATACATTTTGGGGGCAGAAGATGACTACACAGGTAGAAATAAATGCCTTGCATGCAGACAATTCTAGTTCAAATTTTGGCACTTCATGGTCCAGAGATCATTATCTGGTGTGCCAGGGGTGGCCTGGGTAATTCTTAGGATCAGGATCTAAGCAGCAAATTTAGGCCTGCGTATTGAATCACTGACCCAATTTGTTCAAAAATGCTAGGAAGCACTCCCTGAACGTCAGGTGGGGAGACCACTCCCATCACAATTTGGTATCAAACAGGATGTGGCAAGGGAATCCCAGTTGTGCATAACATTGGAAAAATAAGAAGTAAACTATTGTCTTTTCTATTTAAGGCATATAGCCTGTTTAAGCCTGTCAGGTGGGTGATGTTCTCTTCTACTTACCAATGATGAAATGAAAGATTAAGAACATTATGGATCTCTCCAAGACTGCATCTTAAAACAGTTTTTGAGAAAGAAGTGCAAGGTACAAAGCATAATTTGAAAACTTTTACTCAGAATTCTGTATTGATTAATTTTTCCCAAGTATAGCTAAGAAACCATGACTGGGCTCAGGAAATGAGTTTACAGATCAACCTAGCTCTCCCCTCTTGCCTTAAAGAAAGAGATTGCAAGAAACTTTTCTTGGGATATGCTGGTCCCCAGTGATGGCTTCTTAAGTATACTGATATCACTTCTTAGTTGAGTAGAGGATTGGAAGTCACTGGTCTAACAGTGTGAATACAGAGCACTCTTTCTGATGTATATTTTGCCTCTCAATCTAGACTGTTATCTGAGTCATTTACTACATGTACAAAAAATAATCTCAGTTTCTACCATTTAGTAACACCATCTCTGGTTAACTTTTGTAGTTTCTAAAAGTATTCTAGAAAATCAAAATATTCCCAAAAGAAAACACATCAATGCAGTTAAGTCCTCACTGTGAAATGGGACATACGGAAGATTTATACCAGTGTGTTAGCCAATGCCAATTCGTAGGTCTGGAGAAGCACTGTCCAACAGAAATATAAAGTGAGTCACAGATATAATTTCTATTTATTTATTTATTTGTTTGTTTGTTTATTTATTTATTTAAATATTTTATTATTCCCAATTTCAAGATGTTCATGTTTGAGTTTCGGTTATACAGTGTTCCAGCACCTATCCCTCCACCCGTACCCATTTTCCACCACCAATGTCCCTACTTCCCTCCCCCCCCCTAGTCTGCCTTCATGGCAGGTTCTTTATCTCTTTTCTCTTGTTCTTTTGTTCTCTCTTCTGTCTCTCTAGCTCTCTTTCTCTTTCTCTCCTCGCTTCCCTTTCTTATACATTGTTAATTGTAATACATACATTTAGAGGTTTATCATGTGTATCTTTTTGCCTATATTTAATGCTCAGTTCTCAGATAGTATCATCATTTTCAACAACTATCAGCACACTGTTCCCTTCTCTGTCTTACCTAGCCTCTGACTCCCACGTGTTTGTGATATACCAGGTTTTGAGATACTGGGACCGGGCTGGTCCAGCTGTGAAGTCCAACCTGAGGATGACTGTGGTTGTGTTGCGCGAGGCTTTCTAACTTATGGGAGCCAAGAGCAAACAAGCCAAGGAGCAAAACCTGTCCCCAATCCCAGCCGCGCATTAGTCTAGGCAGGGCCACAGATATAATTTAAGATTTGCCAGTTGCTGGGGCTGGAGACATAGAAAAGCAGGGAGGATGTTTGCCTTGCACACAGAAGACCCGGGTTTGACCCCCAGCATCCCAGTATGGTTTACCAAGCACTCCCAGGAGAAATTCCTGAGTGCAGAGCCAGGAGAAACCCCTGAGCATCGCGGGTGTAACCCAAAAAGAAAAAAAAATTGCCAATGGCTACAATAAAAATAATGGAGAAACAAATTGATTTCTGAAACAATATTTTGTGTTTTTCGAGAGGCTTTAAATGGAAAGGACCCTGCAACTATGCATAGGCATCCCGAACATTAGATATAAACACACGTGGCTTAGTGAACACAGCTGATCATTGGAAATAATAAAATAAAAAAACCTTTCCCTTTGGGAGCTATTACTAAGATTTTTATCAATTCATTTTTGGCCCTTTTGTTGTATCTCAAGAAAGAATGTCCCTTCCATTTATCTTTCTAGAAGACAAATATCCCTGCTCCATGGTACTTGGCCTACTGGCTAAAACTTCTTTAAATTTTCCCAAACTCAAATGAACTGGGTAATCTTGTTGATAACCTATGTGATAGATCTGGCTTCTGTTTGTTTACATTATCTTTTAAGACAGAAATAGTATGAGTGGGACTGCAATCCAAGATCATAAAACACTTTGGAAAGACTATGATACGTTGGTGGGCTATGGTTCATTATACTGTCTTTAAAAATTAATTAAGTAGAATACTCATCTTTTTAGGGACAGGAAAAAAAGACTCTGAATGTCTTTAATATTATTTAGAAACAATGAAACTCAACTTCCAACCTCTGCCTCATAACTAAAGGACATTTTACTTCATTAATATTTCATGTCTTTTCCCTAGAGCAACTGAATATATAACATGTCACAAGAACAAATTACATTTATTCCCAATAATTTAAAGCCAGAATTTGAGCCAAGAGAACCAAGACAGAAAGAAATTATTTCTTACCAACTTCTAAATGAATTGCCTTGCTCCCAAGTAAAACCAGGGCCCATCTGACCAGAAGAATATACACATTTACCCACAAATGAAAAAAAAACTGCAGAAATTATATCTAGTTCATTTTCTCTGGTTTAGATTAGAGATTAAGCAATTCCCAATGAATTGTAAAAACAAGAGAAAATACGCATTTCCCATGTGTTAGAGCAGATGGTATATAGAAGCTCAATGAACTGACGATAAAAATACATACCCATAATATTGACACTTATTGGTGTAAAGAGAATTTTGAAAATCTAATTGGCCTTGATGATGGAAAGACAATCATTTGGCTTTATTAGTCTCACTGAAAATAGATCTCTTTTTCTACTTTCAGAATTTTAGAGCTACCCAGACACTTACTGTAATTGCTCCATTACTTTTAGTGGAAATGACAGGTCAGGAAATTTTCATTTTCTTATACCATTTCTGGAACAGTAAACACTGCTTTCCTTGCTCACTGTCATATACACACACAACACACATCCTTCAGTTCATTATAATTTAATACAACAGTTAGTTCCTTTCAGCTTAATCCTTTCCTTCACATCCTGTGGTCACAATCTGAACTCATCCACAAAATGAGTAAAGACACAGCTGCCTTTTCATTTCGACTTTCCTTTCAGCATCACAGGGAAAAAAATCCAATTTAAGCAGCTGCATGTATCACACACCATTATTGCCTTGACCATATTGTGTTGTATTCACTGTTTCCACTACCTGTTGAAAACAATCTCCTGCAAGAGAGCAACTCTTCTTGATGGCTTTTTCTCAATTTGTGTTTCTGGACCAAGTCAGAAGAGTCAAAGAGTTATTGAGGACTAACTCCCATGAGGACTATTATTGGCATCAGTGAGATCAGTAGGATAAAAACCCCAACTTCTTGGAATAAGACAACTTTAAGGGATTTTCTAAAATATCTTCCCTTTGAGAACCTTATAGAGCAAAGTTGCTGAATATGATATAGTATGGCAGGTTAAGTTTGAATTTCAGAAAAATAATGCAGTTTTGTTATAGTTTCTAAACATAGTTTACTAACAATTGTTTGTCAGGCATGCAAAACTAAATTTAATGAGAATGATTTACATATAAATTTATATTATATAAATATATTTAAAACGTATATGTATATATACAAAATGTATAATGTGTACATATACACACACATATGTATATATGTATATATACATACATACTTATACATACATACTATACACATATATATGTATGTACACACACATACACACACACACACACTCTTTTGGAAGGACTGAGTTTGGCAACTCTATTCACAGAAATTTAACCCATTTCCCAAACAGTGAGTTGCTGATATTGCAGCCTGTTTGGGGATCCTTCCAGTATTCCATTCTCTAGGTCATGTTCCCTAAAAGTAGAGCCTGAGACAAATTTTATTTTTTAAGAGATTTCGATTTCGATTTTTTTTTAAATTTATTTAAACAAGATGATTGACAAAGTTGTTCACATACAGTTGTTTCAGGTTTTTAATATTCCACCACTAGTCGCACTACTACTGTGTCTTTACTGCCACCGAAGTCCGGAGTTTCCCACCTACCCCCAGTCCTGCTCCCATAGCAGGCACTAATTAATACACTTTATATTGCTTATTACAACATATGTCTCATAATGGTATTGCTAAAGTCATGGCCTTTCTGCTGAGCTGTTACATGCAAGTTGAGCCATCTGTGTTTTTGCTTTCACTTATTATTCAATTCATTTCACAAGTTATTCAATTTAGTGGGCTTCTACTCAATTTTTAAGCAAATTTTGTGTTAATTTGTTATAGGCATTCAGTATTCAACCCCAATCCAGCCACCACTGCAACTTTCCACCACCATTATTTCCAAATTTCCCAACCACCCATTAAGCTTGCTCCTATAGCAGACACTCAAAATTTTATGATATATTGCTACCTGTGTCGTATTTGATATTCCAAATACCAGTAACAATTATAGACCTCATTCCAATGACCTGATGGAATGGTTTGAGGCTCTTTATGTTCCTGGAGCAAGCTATGCCCTTGGGCTCTACTAGCGCAAGACAGGATATATGGAGATGTTTCTGGTGCCCACTCGAGCAAATCGATGACGAACGGGAAGACAGTGAAACAGTGAGTGATTGCTTGTTATAGATAATTTGCTTAACATGATTAAGAAATGTTTTCTTAGAAGTTAGTGAAGATTGTCATCATGGAGCCACTAAGCCCTCATATAAGATATTAATGATATGTTATTACAGAATAGGCATTGCGTATATGTATTTTGTTGTTTGTTGTTGGGCACTAAGTGGCTAGTCTTGGTGCCTGGCTCTTTCCCACCATAAGGACCTAAGCCAGAATTAAACTTTGTTTCAGAAATTTTGTAAAAAGGCCTAAGCTATGCTCAGTAAATGGGAACTGCTGTCCAGAATTCGCACTGCATTGATGTCTTTTTTTCTTTCCTTCCTCCCTCAGCAACGGCAAGGCAGAAGCTTCTCCCAATCCTTCCCTCGTCTTTTTGTAGGGATGAAATCCAGCAAGATCTAGGTCTCCCACATTCATGCCAAGGGCTGCTGGTCAGGGACCCTGGCTGTTGATTGCCTTCTGTTTTGTATCAGGAAGTCTCTGGGGTCCCCAATGACATCAGGGAATGAGTTCTGTTCTACCTCTGAAGCTGGCAGGAAATGGATGAAAACTCAGGAGTCCAGCGCAGTTTCAAAAGGCTTTACTCTCACAGGTTCCAGTATACAATCCAGTAACAGGAAAACCCCAGACTTTAGGTACCTACCTGGGTCCCAGCCAAGGGTAGGTTTAGAATTGTAGCCCAAGATGGCCGTACCATGTGCTAAGGCCTAAGATGGAAGAAAACAGAGTGGTGGAGAGGAGACGCAGAGAGGAAAGAGAAGCCATAAAGGTCAAAAAGCTTTTTCTCCTTTCTCCTAGCTTATTTTATAGATAGAAGCCTGCCAAAAAACTTCCAGCCCAGCCTATCATGGGCTGGGCTATCTAGAGATGAAGCCAGGTAAAAGACCTATTGAAATGCAGATCTTCAGATGGGCCCTATGGCTCAAGCTTCAGAAATCCAGAACTTATTCCCTGATATAAAATCTCCCTAGCAGAGTGGGAAGGGGCTGCATCTTGAAAGGATAAGGAATGAAAGAATAGTAGCTTGTCTCAAATTTCCCCCAACAGAGATCAGTAAGAGTCCCCTCCACCCGCCCTGGGTGCTGATGCCTCTCTACCCGGGATAAGATAAACAGGAGGGGGCCCTGTGAAATGTGGGCAGGGCTAGGAAGTTAACATGCCAGGCCCGATGGGCTCATGGTGGGCATGCCCCACCTGGATGGACAGGTCAAGGAAGATGACCCAGTGTACGTGAGGGATGTGCCCTGCCTACTTGCTCGTGTGACTGAGCACCTATAAGCTAAAGAACAATACACCTTGAGTGGACAGGCTAGAGATAGAATAGTATCGACTAATTGGCTATGTGTTGTGATGAACAGGAGGAGCCTTCATAAGGGGTCTTTTGAGAAGGCTCAAGGTTCCTCCTGCCTGTTCGGACCTGCAAATCCACGTGGGAGCTGGACCCTGGTTAGCCAGCACAATAAACTCTGCCTTGTTCATTGAATTCCTGTGTGACCTCTCTGTCTCTCAAAGGGGATAAGATTCCTGACAGTAACAATCTCAGAACCAGAAAGCAGTTCAGAATATAAACGTAATTTGTAGAAAATGGCATTGATACTTCTTACCATGAATATATAGCCAGTTGATTCAGACTCTAGATCCCACTAAGGTCCAAATTTCATTAGAATAATTCACTTTGGCATTACTTTTAGAATCAGAGACACTTCAGTTTGCCCGGAGGTGCACTGGCATATCTCTTTGAACTACAAGAACTAATTGCATTATGGTTGATCCAAAGTGTTCATGTTCTCTTTTTTTAAAATAATGTATTATACCACCGTGAGATATACAATTACAAAGATGTTCATGTTTGGGTTTTGGCAATACAGTGTTCCAGCACCCATCCCCACCAGTGCCCATTTCCCACCACCAATGTCCCCGATTCCCTCCCCATCCCTAGCCTGCCTCTATGGCAGGTTCTTTATCTCTTTCTCTCTTTCTCTTTCTCTCTCTCTCTCTTCCTTCTCTTACATATTGTGGATTGTAATACATACACTTAGAGGTTATCATGTGTATCTTTTTGCTCCTATTTAATGCTCAGTTCTAGGTTAGTATTATCACTTTCAACAATTATTAGCACATTGTTCCCTTCTCTGTCTTGCCTAACCTCTGACTCCCATACATTTGTGGTAATTTCCACCTTTGACAAGACCTCCTGATCCATGTTTCACCTGACCTTGGATATTGGTATCATAATATGTATGTATGTATGTATGTATGTATGTATGTATGTATATGTATGTCATGCAAATAAATGCAGTCATCCTATATCTGTTTTTTTTCCTTCTGGCTAATTTCACTAAACATGATCCTCTCCATGTTCAACCATTTATAGGCAAATTTCATAACTTCATTTTTTCCTAACAGCTGCATAGTATTCTACTGTGTAGATGTACCAAAGTTTCTTTATCCAGTCATCAGTTCTCAGGCACACTGATTGTTTCCAGATTCTGGTTATTGTGAATAGACAATTCACAATGGCACGTCTCTTTGAACTAGAAGAAACTGATTACATTATGGTTGATTCAACATGGTTATGTACTCTTGGAATATCTATCTATCTATCTATCTATCTATCATCACACTTCTACATCTATCTATCTATCTACATCTATCTTCTCTACTCATCATCCTCTATCTACATCACATCACACATCACACACCATATCTATCTATCTGTCCCTTGCAGGGACTCATGGGAGCAGGAAGAGTATAGAACTGGGGCAAGCAAGATTCATAATATTCATGATAAAAATATTTTCCCATATAAAATTATGAAATCAATCTAATTCTTCCCAAACTCCCATTGTGTCTGCTCCAGAGATTCCCTAAAGGCAGGGAGTAGCTCTTCACATAATCTAAGTGTGTCCGAGCCTAAGGCTCAGTAGGGCATGTCACCCAACAATTTTACATCCCATTAAATGTGGTGTGCTACTCGGTATATCCATATTGTAGAGTTTGAAATGTCACTGCAGGAATTCCAAAAAGTTTTAACAGGGTGATAAAGTTGAAACTGAATTTTCAACCAGGTGGTGGCTTTGGGCAATGGGCATACTGCCAGGCCTTCACAAAGAACAGGGAGATGGGGGGAACCCATCCCCAACTCCTTGAAAACCTGGAGGCTTCAATCACAAAACCTGCATACCTGAGTTTTCAATGGATTAATTTTTGGGTGGAGGTAAAAAGTGCAGTGGAGTCTGGTCTTGAACACAGCAGTGTTTGTGGTATGTGGAGGTTTTTGGTTACTGGAGCTCTGTTTGGTTGGGTATGGAGCTAACCCATCCCCTCCATTGTGACCCAGACTCAGCCTGGTGCAGGGACCAGAAACATATCTGCCTAAACTTTCTTTAAACAAGTAATTTATGGGGGACAGTGGTCTTGGTTACCAGAAAACACAAAGGAAGCATAACAGGGCAGTGGAAGAAACTGAGCCAGACATTGTTTCTGAGAGAAGTTTAGCTTCAGTTTGGTCCTAGAAACTCTGGGTGGATACTCTGTGTTCTTGCTAAGGGAAAAGTCTGGAGCATTTCTGATGCCAGAGAAGCGTTTCATATGGAGTTTAAAGGGATTGACAATGCTAACTTTCCTCTACTCCATTATTCAGACTTTGATTGTGATCTACCCAGATCAATATACAATAGAGGGATATAGGTAAAGCACTAATTACCTCACGGTAAAACACTTCAGTTAATTTTATGCAAGATAGCTACATATCTCCCAAACAACTTGCCCTTACATCTTTGTCTCAGGATTTGTTTTTGTCAAGCTAAACCTAAAACCCCAAGGATTAAGTAAAATCCTTGATGCCTCCAAATTCTCAACGATTATCATTTTTAGAAGAATTCTTCTCTAGACTTCCTTTACTGTTGAGACTAAAACTGATTTACAGCACATCAATATGATAAATGGTCAATAAAAATGGAATTAAATTACATAGAAACATAACTGATATACCTACAACACAAATTTGATAGGAACCTATCATTGCATTATCATACTTTTTTTTTGCTTTTTGGGTCACATCCTGTGATGTTCAGGGATTATTCCTGGATCTGCACTCAGGAATTACTCCTGGCAGTGGTCAGGGGACCATATGGGATGTGCAGAGATCAATCCCAGGTTGGCTGTGTGCAAGGCAAACACCTTATCTGCTGTACTATCACTCCAACTCCATGATCAACTATTTTAAAACACCTGTTACTATATAAGCACCTGTTACCTAAACTATTATAAACTAGGCACTCTACTGCTTTATTTTTTTTGTTAAAAGTATCACGATCACGATCACGATCTTCCCCGTATATCATCTATTTGCTAGAGCGGGCACCAGTAATATCTCCATATGTCCTGTCTCATGCCAGTAGAGCCAAGGGCATCGGTTGACAACTAACTATTGTCTGCTGGTGTTTCAAGGGCATCGGCCATGTATGCAGGGAACATAAAAGAGCCTCAAACTCATTAATAAAAGTTCAGCGGAATTTCAGGGAGTCAGTAAAGCATAGATACAATCTAGATGAACCTTCATGGTTGATAAAAGTTTTCTCAAAACATACTTCTAGTTATCATCAACAAAACCATTGTTGAGAGCCAAAGGCCCATTAGTTGAAATTGTCACTGACTTATCTTAAAAATGATTACTTGGAACCAAAGAAACCACTATACCATAATAATACGGACCTGAGGACACCACGTCTTCCTGGGCACCAGTAAAGGAGAAAAGTGGATAGGAATTTGACATACCACATATTGTTGAACCAATACCACTTAGGCATTGTATGAATATTTTCAGAGAATTTGGCATAGAGGACTGACCAAAATTGATGGAACTCATTCTACACTAAGTTGGGTCATTCACATAAGATAAGAGCAGAGCTCTAGGCATAAGAACCACAACAAAAACAGATATAATATGCACTGTGTCACTGTATAAAAACATACTTGACCTAGACACATTTATCTTAACATCTCAGAAGATGGATGAACAAAGAATGTTTTCAGAAAATATTTTATTTCCTAAGGAAAGGTTCAGAATATTTGAAACTAGCAAGATCAATGTGTGCATTTCTACATTAACAGAATAACCCTGAGTTAGGGTTATTCTGTAGAGGACTGCAGAATATCTCAGGGTTTTTCACTAAATGACTGTAGGCAAGTTTTGGGTTCAGAAATGTAGAGTCAAGTTCTAGGATAGAGTATGTACTGGACAAAAACGTAGGGTGAAAGCAGAAATAAGAGAGCAGTAAAGAGGGCTGGAGTGATAGTACAGCAGGTAGGGCATTTGCCTTGCATGTAACCAACCAGATTTGATATGGAGCCCAAGCACTGCCAGGAGTAATTCCTGAGCGCAGAGCTAGGATTAATTCCTGAGCATGGCCAGGTATGACTCAAACATTAAGAGAGAGAGAGAGAGAGGTAAACAAGACAGAATTAAAGAGAAGTTAATGATGAAACATTTTGGAGAACTCCACTTGTATCACTTGTTTTCCTGTTGTTCATCGATTTGCTCGAGCAGACACCAGTAACATCTCCATATGTCCTATCACATGCTAGTATAGCCCAAGGGCATCTGCTCGCTCCAGGAATATGAAGAGACTCAAACCATTCCTTCAGGTCACGGGAATGAGGTCTATAATTGTTACTGGTTTTTGGCAGATCAAATATGACATGGGTAGCTTGCCAGGCTCTGCCGTGGGTGTGGATACTCTAATAGGCTCACATCTCGTGCATTTATGATGAACTGGAACAGGGAGAGATAGGCTTTTCTCTTGGGTGGAGCTCTGACAGGCTGTGGAGTCCGGATGTTGAAAATGGCAGACCGCATGGTGTGGGGGTTCCTCTGGCTTCCTTGCGAGGCTCTATTGGGATGGCGGGCCAGAACTCACCTCTCCTCCCAGGCTCCTCATGATCAGCTGAGCACACAGGGAGAGCCAGCAGCAGCTCTGCCCCCTGTGTCTGAGTCCACCTCTCAATCATCCTTCCAATATAGGGGATGAATTCTTAAATTCATCCTTATATTGACTGGGATTTAGGGTCTTGATGAATTCTTAAATTTGGAGAACTCATAGGTATTATTAATTAAGGTGATTGCAAGTCAAAAGAATGATTATTCAACTGATGAGTTGGATTCAGGCAATTGAAGCCTTGGATATATGCAATCAGAGGCCACCCAAGGATATAGCCAGAAAAAATATTGTGTGCTATGTAATGTACTATTGAGTTTAGCTAAACTACATATGAGACTAAATATAGATAAATCCTCTATCAAACTTTTTGCAAGGTGTTTTAGGGATAGAAAATGCTCCTGTGACTAAAATTGTTTTCTAATTAAATTCCCTTGATCATTGAATGCTTCCTGTGAATTTGACGTGGCCTGCATCTTTCTATAGTCTTTCCTTGCATTCCCTGTATGCCAGCTGTTTTCAGGTTACACTTGTGAAGCAACTGGGTTGTATCTCAACAAATGTATATGAAAATGAAATATTTGCATATTCAGCTGCATAATTCTAATAACACCAAACATTAGCCAAGTGGACAAATGCTGACTGATTTCAAGCAAGAATGTGGAAAGATAGGTCTACAACTGAATCTCAACAAAACTATGTTCATGAAAAATGAACTATTTCCAGAGGCCCCATTCACTCTCAATAGAACAAACATCTCTGAATGCAGCAGTTATGTGTACTTAGGTCGAGAAGTCAACATGATGAATGACCGAAAACCTGAGCTGCACAGGAGGAAGAGAGCAGCATGGAATGCCTTCAAGAGCATCGAAGAAATATATAAAAGGACAAAGAACCTCCAGCTCTGGGCACATCTCTTCTGCTCTACTATTCCCTCTGCATTAACATACGCCTCAGAGACCTGGACCCTATGAAAGCAGGATGAGAACGCTATTCGGGTCTCCCAAAGAGGAATCGAAAGAGCTATGCTTGGAATATAACGCCTCACTCAAGTAGAGAGAAGGAATCCGGAGTTCCGACCTTCATCGCCGCTCCAGCGTCAGGGATGCTGTCTCATTTGCCAAGGCATCGAAAATCAGATGGGCTGGACATGTAATGCGATTTGGAGATGACTGCTGGACTAGAGCCGTTACTGACTGGATCCTACAGGACGTCAAAAGATCACGTGGCCGCCCACCTACAAGATAGTCAGACTTCTTTGTCAAGACCCTGAATGAATGGTTTGAGACTCTTTGTATTCCTGAAGCAAGCAGATACCATTGGGCTACACTAATAGGGTCAAAAGGAAATGTTACTGGGGCCCGCTCAAGCAAATCAATGAATAATGGGGATGTCAAGTGATCAAGTGATCAACTGCCTGAAATACATTCAGTTCTATATGTCCAGTACAAATGTTTGTGTGTGTTCAGTAGTTATGCACAGAATAGTTGTAGCAGCATAGTGATAGCCCCAAACTGATCCAAGTGTTTCAGCAATGGCAAACTGGATAATTGTGGCTTATTAATCAGAGAATGCTGTACATAAATTGAAATTTCTAGGAAAAGTATGAATGCATCTCATGAGTATGATAATGAGAAAAAGAATCTAGGCATCAAAAAAGTTCTTCCTTTATGGTGCTATTTATATAAAAAAAGCAAAAGCATATTAAAGTAATCTATACTGTTAAATGTCAGGGGGGGGTCACTGGCAGGGGAAGGAAGGGTAAGAGACTGAAGGCATTTAAGGAAATTCATGAATTAGCAATATTCTATTTCCTGATCTGCTTTCTTATCAAATTTTTATATTTAGTTCAGTTTGTAAAATTCATGGAGTATACACTTAAAATTTATTTTGTACATTTTATTATTTTAAACAATGAAACATTACATATAAGTAAAAATTAAAATGAAGAAGGAAAAATTCCCCTATGTCTTAACTTTGTCAAAGCATGCTCCTTCACTGTTTTCTATGAAACATAAAAAGGAGAAGTATGAAAATAAATGTAAATAATTAAATCAGTAACTTCCGGAGTCTGAAGGGGTAACTCCTCCTCACTGCCCCCAGAGACTATATTTCCCTCTGTACCATTGCTGATGAGTCATCCTAGGAATATCTTTATATATTTCATTGTTTTAGTTCCAATCAGTGTGTAAATCTGTACAAGCTAAAGTGTAGATTTATAAGAAATCTCCAGGAGCAAGAGTCCTATTGACTTGAGTTCCCAAGAATGACCACTCAAATTTTCATTGACTGAAAATGAGTTCATGGAGAGACAGCCTGTGAACCAATTGATTTCACCTACATTCATCAGCTATGTTTCGGGTGACTGACTCATCAGTTAGTGTCGCAGGATGCAAATCATTTGGCTACTCTACCATCATTGGACTGTGTGTAGTTTTTCTAAAATTGGGTGATCAGTTCAGGGCTCAGGTTGATTGACCCCTTTATCGACCCTGAGTTTCCAAAGTCAAATTCTCAATTCAATTATTTAGTATAATTTTATTCTGTGCCTGTCTAGATTGAGTAGTTCTGACTTATATAATCCATTGCTAAATTTTCACAACCGAGAAGGATGAATCCTTTCCAAGCTCGTAAAATATTCTAAAACTTCACTGGAACATACGTTCCACCATCCTTTTTAGACAATAACTGATGGAGCCTGCTCAGTGGTGGCGACAGTGGCAGAATAGTGACTTAGCTCCTTTAATTTCTCCTGCTGCCTATATTCAGGCAAAAACGTTAGTGGGCAGTAAAATATTTAAAAAAACAATTGAATGTGGGAAGAAGACAGGGTGCTGAATAATAATAAGCATTTAAAAAGCAAGATCTGATCAAGCCTTCCTGAGCAAACTGGAAGAGGGCAATGGTTCCTCATTGGCTGAGAGCATACTGCTGATGGGTGGGGGAAACACCATGGGATTCACTGGCCTTGGCAGGGTTATAAAGCCTCTGGATCCACTTGAATAAATTCTTCTTAAATACCACTTCCAGTGTATTTTCACAAATCTGTTTTCTCAGTATTCGGAATTCAACCTTTTTGGCACTCCTGCTGCTCAAGGCCAGTAGGAACCCAAGGGATCCAGCTTTTCAATGTCGGATAAAAACAATTCTTTCTGGACCAGCTGAGCCAGAAGAAAATGAGCCCAAAATATGAATAAGACACAAGGCTAACGCAAATCAAATTGTTGTGAGCTCTCTCAGACACTCTTCTCTGCCTGAATAGATAAATGGATAGGCACATTATCACCTCTTTTGGAGTAGCAAGTTAATGTATATATTTTTATTTACAGAAAATTTTCTTTTTCTTTTTGGGTAACACCCAGATGCTCAGGGGTTTCTCCTGGCTCTTCACTCAAGAATTACTCCTGGCAGTGAGGCTCAGGAGACCATCTGGGATGACAGGGATAGAACCTGGGTGGCCGAATGCAAGGCAAATACTCTACTGCTCCAGCCCCTACAGTACTTTTTCTTATAGTTTTGACTGTAGACACTTTTCTGCCCAAATTGTTTCTTCTCTTCATTCTATTAGACTTTAGGCCTCTTTATCTGCCCCCATATTCTTCCTAAGACTAAAAGATGATCTAATACATAGTCACAAGCAAATATGCTAATGACCAGTGATTCCATAAATGGTGAACTACTCAGTTACCTCCAGTATTTACCTTGACCCTCTAAGGTGTGCATTTAAGAATCTCCTAGACACTCATAACTTGGAAGGGAGAAAGGAGATTCTGGAGATTTGTCAGAATTTAATTTACTTATGTTATTACTTTGAGGGAACTCAAGTTTGTCATAATAGGTTTGATTTAGGCATACAATTTTTCAGCACCAATCACACCAACAGTGTTTGCTTCCTTCCACCAATGTCCCGAGGTTCCCTTCCACCCCAAACTGCCCCCTTGGCAGGCACGTAACAAATTCATTTTATATTACTTATTCCAACAAAAGTTAAAGTAATGAAAATGGAATTATAAAAAAAATAAATCAAAGTCAATTTATGATTGTTATACAACTTTAACCTATGTGAATAAATTCAAATTATTTAATATAATAAAATATAATGTCTATTCTCATTTCATAAGTTTTCAAATTTGATATTTAAAATATATTTCATTAGAATTTATTTTGTACTTAGATATTATCTGTCTTATCATAAATAAAACATATCATAAAAATTTATTTTATTGAATCAGCATGCCATACAGTTAGAAGGCTGTTCATAACTGGGTTTCAGTAACATGCTGTTCCAAGATCCATTCCTCCACCAATGCACATTTCCCACTACCAATGTGCCCCTTTGCCCTCCTGCTACCCCCCCCCCATAATCCCCAGTCAGTCTGTGGCAGGCAGTTTCCCTCCCTCCTCTCTCTTCCATTGGGCATTATGGTTTGCAATGCAGATACTGAAAGGTTATGATGTCTGTTCCTTTACCTATTCTGCTCACAGTTCTTATTCAGTGGTCATTTACCACTATTTTTGTCTTAGTGGTCCCTTCCCTATCCCAACTGCCTTTTCTCCAAGACATTGAAGCAGGCATTACCAAACCTCCTGGACCTTGTTTTTACTGTTCTTGGATATTGGTTTCATATTATGTTTTTTTATACCCCACAAATGAGTGCTATCATTCTGTGTCAGTCTGTCTCCTTATGACTCATTTCACTCAGCATGATACCATTTCCATCCATTTATAAGCAAATTTTATGAGTTTATTTTTCTTAACAGCTGTGTAGTATTCCATTGTGTAGATGTACCATGGTTTCTTTATGTAGTCATCTGTTCTCAAGCACTCGGGTTGTTTCCAGATTCTAGCTATTGTGAACAGTGCTGCAATAAACATAAATAAAACATTTTTAAAGCATTGCTTATATGTTTTAGGATTTACATGAGTTAGGTAGACCTACAAATGTAAAATTTAGAAAGAGTGAAGAGAATTAAATTTAAAAGGAAATATAGGAAAAATAGGCTTACAAAAGTCCAAAGTGTCTTGTCCTACAAATTTTATGATTAGTTTTGTATTAGAAAGTATTGCATTATAGGCACTGTTTAAGTGCATTAATCAAAATCTCTGGGATATAAAAAAAACTGATCATACATATAAATGTGATATTAATTATTTAAAGTGTATGAAATGCTTTAGCAAGTTAGAGTCCCTAGGTTGTTATAAAAAAGGTGTGCTAAACACCTTTTTTAATCTAATGGAGGGGAACCATGAGTGAGAGTCTTAATTAATGCTCCATACTGGGAAGTTTGCGTTGTCCTTTAAAGAAACTCATTTAATTCATCTTGCAAAACTGGTTTCACCGCTATGAATTCCATAAGCTCTTTTTTGTCATGTATCATTGTTTTATTCAAATTAGAATGATACTCTACCCCAAGAAATTACTCTTGGTAAGATGTCATTTTGTTGAGTTTCTGTGATGATATTTCTCAATCTCTTGTGGCTTCTATGATCTCATTTGTTAAAACTTCTGTGAATCTTATGGAATTATACTATATGTAAATTACTTTTTTAATCTTACTGTCTTCAATGTTCTGTAAATGGCTTTATTTTTTTGTTATTCTGAGCACAATGTATCTTAGAGTTTTTCTAGTTAAATGTGTTTTTGCTGAAACTCTTGTATTTGGTTACCTGTATTCCTCAACTTGGGAAAATTCTTTTTTTTTTTTTTTTTTTTTTGCTTTTTTGGGTCACACCCGGCTATGCCCAGAGGTTACTCCTGGCTCTTCACTCAAGATTTACTCCTGGTGGTGCTCAGGGGACCATATGGGATGCCGGGGATGGAACCCGGGTCAGCCGCATGCAAGGCAAATGCCCTACTCACTGGACTATTGCTCCGGCCCCCCAACTTGGGAAAATTCTTAACTATGATTTTTGTAACTATTTTTTCTTCATCAAATTTACCTTCCTGATCCTCTGTCATCCAGTGACTCTTATATTGTTCATCTACATTTTGCCCCATAGCTCTCTGGTGTGTTGTCCAATTCTTTTCAGACTTTCCACCATCTTTTGTTGTTTTCTCTAGGTTTCTCCTCCATCTCATCTGGGAATCTCTCAATAGTTTCCTCTGTTGCTGTTGTTGCTCAAGCTTCTAATGAGATTTTAGTATCATCTATCAGACTTCTCACTTCTACTTAGTTCTTTTGTTTCATCTCTCATAGGTTTCTGAGCTTTGCTGACTACCTGTGCCATTGTTTCTTTGAGGACCCTAAACATCTTCACCACAGTGCCACTAAAATCATTTTCTGAAGATTTACAAGGTTAATTGGTGTTTTGTTGTGTCTTTCAAGTTTTTTATTTCAGTCATTGAACTTGGTAAAGTTTTCCACATTGGAAAACTAGAAAGTGTTCTGCTCTGTTGGGGGTGTCTTTGTAGTTAGAGCCCCTGGAACACTTTGGGGATTAGACTGAAGGTTGCTCTTTAGGGATTAGGTTGAAGTTTCCTTCTTTGCATATAGTCACCAAAGGTTGGTGTAGTTTGTAATTTGATGAGTTGTAAGTGTGAGTACATACTTACATAAGTATGAGTAGTTGGTAATTTGATGAGTAGATTTGTTGTGTGGCCACATATACAGCTGCACACTTAAGGAGCTGTGGTGTGTACCCATTAATATTACAGAAGTTAGGTGTGGAAGCTGCTGGGACGTAGCCAGAAGGAAGGGTCTCAGCTTCCTCTTCCAATTAGGGCCAGTAATTACAGTCAGAGGTTAATCTGACCTAGAAGAATGAAGCAGCAAAGAGAGGTTCAGAAGCTATGGTATTAAAATTCTCTAAAATTTTAAAACACATGTATTATATGTTTACACTGAGCATTGGATGCATTGATTTTTCAAATTCTTCAAAAAATAGGTTTTATTTTCCACAAAATTTAATGTATTTTTTATTTAAACTAATATCTAATAAGATGAAAATGAGAATCTTTATCTCAAGAGTTGAGTAAAACCTGATTGCTCTCATATTTCATTAAGCTATGCAAAAGAACTGCTTTATAATTCAGTCAACACTGACCTATTGGGTATAGATATATTCATAAGACTTTTTTCTTCCTATCTTTTGAAATATTTTGTAGAAGAGAAGATCTTTTTTACTTTTGTCTCCAGCTTATATGGGTTCTATGGGAATATTCCGAGAATATAACATTCATCTTGTGGAGACTGAGGGTTATAAATATGGATTATGACTCTAAAAATTTCAGTTCTGGCTACCTTTGTCAACAATTGCACATGAAAGTTGTCCACTTCCCTAGTGTGAAGGCCATCGGATATTGTGACTAAATCTAGCATAGATTGCTGTGACTACTCTGGCTTTGCATTCAGAAACTACTATTGACTCTAAACTCAGAAATTACTTCTGGAGGTGCTCCAGGCACCATATGGGATTGAACTCTAATCATCAGCATGCAAGGAAAGCATCCTATTTACGGTACTATCTCTCTAGTTTTTTTGTAAATATTTTATTATACCTCTGTGAGATACACAATTACAAAGTTGTTCACGTTTGGAGGTTTCGGTCACACAGTGTTCCAGCACCCCGCCCTCCACCAGTGCCCATCTCCCACCACCCATGTCCCCAATTCCTCCTCCCCCTCCCATGGCCTGCCTAAATGGCAGGTTCTTTATCTCTCCTCTCTCTCCCTCTCTCTATCTCTCTTCCTTCTCCTACACATTGTGGGTTGCACTACATACGCTTAGACGCCATCATTTGCATTTTTTGCCTGTATTTAATGCTCAGTTCTATATTGGTATCAGACCTTTCATTTATTTATTTATTTTTTTACAATTAAAAAGTTCATGTTTGGGTTTTGGTCATACAGTGTTTCAGCACCCATCCCTCCACCAGTGCCCATCTCCCACCAACAACATCCCCGGTTCCCTCCCCCCTTCCCCAGCCCTGCTCCATGGCAGGTTCTTTATTTCTTTTGCCTTTCTCTCTCTTTCTCTTTTCCTTCCCTTCTAGACTATGGATTACAGAACATACATTAAAAGGTTGTCATGTGAATCCTTTTGCCTCTATTTCATGCTCAGTTCTAGGTTGGCATTAGTACCCTCGACTATTATTAGCACCCTGTTCCATTTTCTGTCTTTCCTAAACTCTGACTCCCACACGTTTGTGATAATTTCCACCTTTGACAAGACCTCCCGATATATGCTTCACTTGACCTTGGATATTGGTATCATAATATGTACATATATATTTATGCCATGCAAATAAATGCAGTCATTCTGTATCTGTCTCTCTCCTTCTGGCTAATTTCGCTCAACATAATCTTCTCCATGTCCATCCATTTATAGGCAAATTTTATAACTTCATTTTTCCTAACAGCTGCATAGTATTCCATTGTGTAGATGTACCAAAGCTTCTTTATCCAGTCATCGATTTTCGGGCACTCTGGTTGCTTCCAGATTCTGGCTATTGTGAATAATGCTGCTATGAACATAAAAGTAGGGATGGTGTTTCCGCTGCGTATTTTTGGTTTCCCAGAGTAGATTCCCAGGAGTGGTATGGCTGGGTCAAATGGGAGTTCAATTTCTAGTCTTTGGAGGAAAGTCCATATTGTTTTCCAGAAAGGCTGTACCAGCCGGCATTCCCACCAACAATGGATGAGTGTCCCCTTTTCCCCACATCCACGCCAGCACTTGTTGTTCTTGCTCTTTTGAATATGTGCCAGTCTCTGTGGTGTAAAGTGGTATCTCATTGTTGTTTTGATTTGCATCTCTCTGATGATTAGTGATGATGAGCATTTTTTCATATGTTTTTTGGCCATTCGAATTTCTTCCTTGCTGAAGTTTCTGTTCATTTCTTCTCCCCATTTTTTGATGGGGTTGTTTGTTTTCTTCTTGTAAAGTTCTACCAGTGCCTGATATACCCTGGATATTAACCCCTTATCAGATGGGTATTGGGTGAATATTCTTTCCCATTCTGTGGACTGCTTTTGTATCTTAGTCACTGTTTCTTTTGAGGTGCAGAAGCTTTTTAGTTTCATGTAGTCCCATATGTTTATCTTTTCTTCTAGTTGCTTTGTTAGTGATGTTTCACCTTTGAAGATGCCTTTAGCTTCAATGTCGTGGAGGGGTTTTTCCTATATTTTCTTCAATGTACTTTATGGATTCAAGTCTGATATTGAGATCTTTAATCCACTTTGATCTGATTTTTGTGCATGGTGTTAGACACAGGTCCAAATTCATTTTTTTACATGTTGCTGCCCAGTTTTCCCAACACCACTTGTTGAAGAGGCTTTCCTTACTCCATTTTTAGACTCATTGCACCTTTATCAAAGATTAAATGATCATGTGTTTGAGGTTGGGTGTCAGGATACTCAATGCTATTCCATAGGTCCACAGGTCTGTTTTTATTCCAATACCATGCTGTTTTAATTACTACTGCCTTGTAGTACAGTTTGAAGTTGGGAAAGGTGATGCCTCCCATCTTCTTTTTTCCCGAGGATTGCTTTAGCTATCCTTGGGGGTTTATTGTTCCATACAAATTTCAGGAGCGTTTGGTCAATTTCTTTTGAAGAATGTCATCGGTATCCTCATAGGGACTGCATTGAATCTGTACAGAGCTCTAGGGAGTATTACCATTTTGACAATGTTGATTCTCCCCATCCATGAACAGGGAACGTGTTTCCATTTCCTTGTGTCCTCTTTTATCTCTTGGAGCAGTGTCTTGTAGTTTTTTTGTACAGGTCCTTTACATACTTGGGTAAGTTGATTCCTAGGTATTTGATTTTCTGTGGCACAATTGTGAATGGAATAGTTTCCTTAATATCCTTTTCTTCTCTTTCGTTATTTGTATATAGGAAAGCCACTGACTTTTGGGTGTTGATTTTGTATCCTGCCACTCTACTATATGCGTCTATTGTTTCTAGGAGTTTTTTGGTAGAGAGTTTAGGGTTCTCTAGGCATAATATCATGTCATCTGCAAATAATGATAGCTTGACTTCTTCCTTGCCTATCTGGATGCCCTTGATGTCCTTTTCTTCTCTGATTGCTATGGCAAGTACTTCCAGTACTATATTGGAAAAAAGAGGTGAGAGGGGGCAACCTTTGTCTTGTCCCTGATCTCAGGGGAAGGCTTTCAACTTTTCCCCATTTAGAATGATGCTTGCTGTGGGTTTTTGGTAGATGGCTGTAACTATATTGAGGAAAGTCCCTTCAATTCCCATTTTCTGGAGCGCGTTTTAATCATGAATGGGTGCTGGATCTTGTCAAATGCTTTTTCTGCGTCTATTGAAAGGATCATATGGTTTTTATTTTTTCTTTTTATTGATATGATGTATTATGTTGATTGACTTGCGAATGTTGAACCATCCTTGCATTCCCGGGATGAATCCTACTTGGTCATGATGTATAATCTTCTTGATGAGTCTTTGGATTCTGTTTGCTAGTATTTTGTTGAAGATCTTAGCATCCGTGTTCATCAGGGGAGATTGGTCTGTAGTTTTCTTTCTTTGTGTTGTCTCCCTG